>JAVTVY010025570.1:0-102795 GCA_036873755.1 Hanleya hanleyi
TGTTTTTACTGGTTTTGAAGAGATTATAACCACTGATAATCTTTTCAGAATTTCAGTCTTCAGAAAATTTATTCTACTTGTTCGTTCCAAATTCTGTCCGAGGATTTCAGATCCAATCCACAGAAATAAAAGAAAAATGCCTAAATCACCGTTTATTCATCACACCAATTCTCCTCTAGAATCGTATCATCCAACGTTGTTGATATGAATCATTATTCTGAAACTAGTGACCATAATGCCACTCTCTATCACTGCAATACAAATGCGTATACCTTGTATTTACCATTACTCAAAGAAATTGTGCTTGAAGTACTTGAAGTAGACAACGTTTTCTCACACAATAACTTCTCAAACTGAAAGAAATTTGGTCAGTGGATGAATCAATGTCAAAGTAATAGAAACACAGTCAATTTAATTAAAATATTTTCATCGATTTCCCGATAATCGGTCTATTTCGCAAAACGGTAGAAAAAATATATCCAAAATGTGACTTTTTATTTTTAGAAGAAAAATTCACAGATTTACATTGTCAAAGGGTAGTCTTCTCTTTCGCCCGAATGACCGGCCTCTCCACCCCGCGAAACATCGGACAAAGTCCTTGGGGGACGTGGACTCTCGGGGATATTCAGGGAATGTAGTCCCTGGGAGGACATGGACTCTGGGAGATAGTCTAAAGGATATAGTTCCTGGGAGGACGTGGACTCTCATGGATATTCAGAAAAATATAGTGCCTTGGAGGACATGGACTCTCAGGAATATTCTGAGAGATATATTCCTTGGGGAGGACCATGGACTCTCGGCGATATTCAGAGGAATATTACCCCTGGGAAGACATGGACTCTCGGGGATATTCAGAGGAATATAGTCCTTATGCGGAGACATGGACTCTCGGGGATATTCAGAGGAATATAGTCCCTGAGAGGACATGGACTCTCAGGGATATTCGGAGGAATATAGTCCCTAGGAGGACATGGAATCTCGGGTATATTCAGGGAAATATAGTACCTGGGAGGACATGATCTCTCGGAGATATTCTGAGGGATATAATCCCTGGGAGGACATGGACTCTCGGGAATATTTAGAGGAATATAGTCCCTGGGCGGACATGGACCCTCGGGAATATTCAGAGGAATATAGTCCCTGGGAGGACATGGACCCTCGGGGATATTCAGAGGAATATAGTCCCTGGGAGGACACGGACTCCCGGGGATATTCGCAGGAATATAATCCCAGGGAGGACATATATTCTGAGGTATATTGGCAGAAATATAGTCCCTGAGAGGACATCGAATCTCGAGGATATTCACAGGAATATAGTCTCTGGAAGGACCTGGTCTCTCGGGCATATTCGCAGGAATATAGTCCCTGGGAAGATATGGACTCGCGGGGATATTCGCAGGAATATAGTCCCTGGATGGGCATGGACTCTCGGGGATATTCGCAGGAAATTAGGCCCTGTAAGGACATGGACTCTCGGGGATATTCACAGGAAGACATGGAGGTTGCAGTCCATAGTAGAGACACGGCATCTGAAATTAAACAGTAGGCTGGTTCATTATATGCTAAACAGCAACCGCTTTTTGAGAGAACCCCCATAGAACTATATATTTTCTGAAAGAGTAGGCTCTTGCCATGAAGCCGGGACAGATGTAAGCATAGCTGACCGAAATCGGGGTCCCCATAACCCCTACTGAACTTGGCCCAAACTTCATGAAAATCCTCTAAATTTGGCCCAAAATAGGTCATATTCTCTCCCCATCACAGAAAAAACTTGACAATCGATTGTTATGAAACTCACCGACACTGTACCCAGTCGAAGGATCAACAAAAATTAGCAAAGAAAATAGGGGGTCGACCATGCCGATTTCAAACTCATTTTCCCATTGCAAAGTATACCATGTGCTCGCAAGGTGAAAATGGCCCCAATTTACAGCCACACTTTCGCACTTCCATCTACATAGTGAGGCATGGGCCAATCTAACTGACAAAATCCCATGTACTGATTTGAAGCAAATCAACCAGTCAACTGAATGGTATTACACATATTAATAAACAATAAGCCAACAAAAATTCTCATGGGGTCAAACCTGGTGGAATATTAATTTCAAAGAATTTGAGGGGGACCAAAAATCCGCAACTGTGGACTACACCCTGGAGATATTCGCCGGAATATAGGCCCTGGGAGGACATGGACTCTCCGGGTATTCTCAGGAATATAGTCCCGAGAAGACATGGACTCTCGAGGATATTCGCAGGAATATACACCCTGGGAGAACATGGACTCTCGGTGATATTCGCAGGAATATAGGCCCGTGGAGGACATGGCCTCTCCGGGTATTCTCAGGAATATAGTCCCGAGAAGACATGGACTCTCGAGGATATTCGCAGGAATATACACCCTGGGAGAACATGGACTCTCGGTGATATTCGTAGGAATATAGGCCCGTGGAGGACATGGACTTTTGGGAATATTCGCAGGAATATAATCCCTGGGTGGACAGGGACTCTGGGAGATATTCGCAGGAATATAGTCCCTGGGAGGACATGGATTCTCGGATATATTCGCAGGAATATACATCCTGGGAGGACATGGATTCTCGGACATATTCGCAGGAATATACATCCTGGGAGGACATAAACTTTGGAGGATATTTGTAGGAATATAGTCCCGTGGAGGACATGAACTCCCGGGGATATTCGCAGGAATATAGTCCCCAGGAGGACATGGAATCTCAGGTATAATCAGGGAAATATAGTACCTGGGAGGACATGATCTCTCGGGGATATTCTGAGGGATATAGTCCCTGGGAGGACATGGACTCTCGGAAATATTTAGAGGAATATAGTCTCTGGGCGGACATGGACCCTCGGGGATATTCAGAGGAATATAGTCCTTATGCGGAGACATGGATTCTCGGGGATATTCAGAGGAATATAGTCCCTGAGAGGACATGGACTCTCAGGGATATTCGGAGGAATATAGTCCCTAGGAGGACATGGAATCTCAGGTATATTCAGGGAAATATAGTACCTGGGAGGACATGATCTCTCGGGGATATTCACAGGAATATAGTCCCTAGGAGGACATGGACTCTCGGGAATATTAAGGAGAATATAGTCCCTGGGCCGACATGGACCCTCGGGGATATTCAGAGGAATATAGTCCCTGGGAGGACATGGACCCTCGGGGATATTCAGAGGAATATAGTCCCTGGGAGGACATGGACTCCCGGGGATATTCGCAGGAATATAGTCCCAGGGAGGACATAGATTCTAAGGTATATTGGCAGGAATATAGTCCCTGAGAGGACATCGAATCGCGAGGATATTCGCAGGAATATAGTCTCTGGAAGGACATGGACTCTCGGGCATATTCGCAGGAATATAGTCCCTGGAAAGATATGGACTCGCGGGGATATTCGCAGGAATATAGTCCCTGGATGGACATGGACTCCCGGGGATATTCACAGGAAATTAGGCCCTGTGAGGACATGGACTCTCGGGGATATTCACAGGAAGACATGGAGATATTCCCCGGAATATAGGCTCTGGGAGGACATGGACTCCCGGGGATATTCGCAGGAATATAGTCCCTGGGAGGACATGGCTTCTCCGGGTATTCTCAGGAATATAGTCCCGAGAAGACATGGACTCTCGAGGAAATTCGCAGGAATATACACCCTGGGAGAACATGGACTCTCGGTGATATTCGTAGGAATATAGCCCGTGGAGGACATGGACTTTTGGGAATATTCGCAGGAATATAATCCCTGGGTGGACAGGGACTCTGGGAGATATTCGCAGGAATATAGTCCCTGGGAGGACATGGATTCTCGGATATATTCGCAGGAATATACATCCTGGGAGGACATGGATTCTCGGACATATTCGCAGGAATATACATCCTGGGAGGACATAAACTCTGGAGGATATTTGTAGGAATATAGTCCCGTGGAGGACATGAACTCCCGGGGATATTCGCAGGAATATAGTCCCTAGGAGGACATGGAATCTCAGGTATAATCAGGGAAATATAGTACCTGGGAGGACATGATCTCTCGGGGATATTCTCGGAAATATTTAGAGGAATATAGTCTCTGGGCGGACATGGACCCTCGGGAATATTCAGAGGAATATAGTCCTTATGCGGAGACACGGATTCTCGGGGATATTCAGAGGAATATAGTCCCTGAGAGGACATGGACTCTCAGGGATATTCGGAGGAATATAGTCCCTAGGAGGACATGGAATCTCAGGTATATTCAGGGAAATATAGTACCTGGGAGGACATGATCTCTCGGGGATATTCACAGGAATATAGTCCCTAGGAGGACATGGACTCTCGGAAATATTAAGGGGAATATAGTCCCTGGGCCGACATGGACCCTCGGGGATATTCAGAGGAATATAGTCCCTGGGAGGACATGGACCCTCGGGGATATTCAGAGGAATATAGTCCCTGGGAGGACATGGACTCCCGGGGATATTCGCAGGAATATAGTCCCAGGGAGGACATAGATTCTAAGGTATATTGGCAGGAATATAGTCCCTGAGAGGACATCGAATCTCGAGGATATTCGCAGGAATATAGTCTCTGGAAGGACATGGACTCGCGGGGATATTCGCAGGAATATAGTCCCTGGATGGACATGGACTCCCGGGGGTATTCGCAGGAAATTAGGCCCTGTGAGGACATGGACTCTCGGGGATATTCACAGGAAGACATGGAGATATTCCCCGGAATATAGGCCCTGGGAGGACATGGACTCCCGGTGATATTCGCAGGAATATAGTCCCTGGGAGGACATGGCCTCTCCGGGTATTCTCAGGAATATAGTCCCGAGAGGACATGGATTCTCGGACATATTCGCAGGAATATACATCCTGGGAGGACATAAACTCTGGAGGATATTTGTAGGAATATAGTCCCGTGGAGAACATGGACTCGCGGGGATATTCGCAGGAATATAGTCCCTAGGAGGACATGGAATCTCAGGTATAATCAGGGAAATATAGTACCAGGGAGGACATGATCACTCGGGGATATTCTGAGGGATATAGTCCCTGGGAGGACATGGACTCTCGGGAATATTTAGAGGAATATAGTCCCTGGGCGGACATGGACCCTCGGGGATATTCAGAGGAATATAGTCCCTGGGGGGACATGGACACTCGGGGATATTCAGAGGAATATAGTCCCTGGGAGGACATGGACTCCCGGGGATATTCGCAGGAATATAATCCCAGGGAGGACATATATTCTAAGGTATATTGGCAGGAATATAGTCCCTGAGAGGACATCGAATCTCGAGGATATTCACAGGAATATAGTCCCTGCAAGGACATGGACTCTCGGGCATATTCGCAGGAATATAGTCCCTGGGAAGATATGGACTCGCGGGGATATTCGCAGGAATATAGTCCCTGGATGGACATGGACTCTCGGGGATATTCACAGGAAGACATGGAGATATTCGCCGGAATATAGTCCCTGGGAGGACATGGACTCCCGGGGATATTCGCAGGAATATAGTCCCTGGGAGGACATGGCCTCTCCGGGTATTCTCAGGAATATAGTCCCGAGAAGACATGGACTCTCGAGGATATTCGCAGGAATATACACCCTGGGAGAACATGGACTCTCGTTGATATTCGTAGGAATATAGGCCCGTGGAGGACATGGACTTTTGGGAATATTCGCAGGAATATAATCCCTGGGTGGACAGGGACTCTGGGGGATATTCGCAGGAATATAGTCCCTGGGAGGACATGGATTCTCGGATATATTCGCAGGAATATACATCCTGGGAGGACATATTCGCAGGAATATACATCCTGGGAGGACATAAACTCTGGAGGATATTTGTAGGAATATAGTCCCGTGGAGGACATGGACTCCCGGGGATATTCGCAGGAATATAGTCCCTAGGAGGACATGGAATCTCAGGTATAATCAGGGAAATATAGTACTTGGGAGGACATGATCTCTCGGGGATATTCTGAGGGATATAGTCCCTGAGAGGACATCGAATCTCGAGGATATTCACAGGAATATAGTCCCTGGGAGGACATGGACTCTCGGGAATATTCAGAGGAATATAGTCCCTGGGCGGACATGGACCCTCGGGGATATTCAGAGGAATATAGTCCCTGGGAGGACATGCACTCCCGGGGATATTCGCAGGAATATAGTCCCAGGGAGGACATAGATTCTAAGCTATAATGGCAGGAATATAGTCCCTGAGAGGACATCGAATCTCGAGGATATTCGCAGGAACATAGTCTCTGGAAGGATATGGACTCTCGGGCATATTCGCAGGAATATAGTCCCTGGGAAGATATGGACTCGCGGGGATATTCGCAGGAATATAGTCCCAGGAAGGACATAGATTCTAAGCCATATTGGCAGGAATATAGTCCCTGAGAGGACATCAAATCTCGAGGATATTCGCAGGAACATAGTCTCTGGAAGGATATGGACTTCGCAGGAATATAGTCCCTGGGAAGATATGCACTCGCGGGGATATTCGCAGGAATATAGTCCCTGGATGGACATGGACTCTCGGGGATATTCGCAAGAAATTATGCCCTGTGAGGACATGGACTCTCGGGGATATTCACAGGAAGACATGGAGATATTCGCCGGAATATAGGCCCTGGATGGACATGGACTCTCGAGGATATTCGCAGAAATATACACCCTGGGAGAACATGGACTCTCGGTGATATTCGTAGGAATATAGGCCCGTGGAGGACATGCACTTTTGGGGATATTCGCAAGAATATAATTCCTGGGTGGACATGGACTCTGGGGGATATTCGCAGGAATATAGTCCCTGGGAGGACATGGATTCTCGAATATATTCGCAGGAATATACATCCTGGGAGGACATGGATTCTCGGGCATATTCGCAGGAATATACATCCTGGGAGGACATAAACTCTGGAGGATATTTGTAGGAATATAATCCCGTGGAGGACATGGACTCCCGGGGATATTCACAGGAATATAGTCCCTGGGAGGGCATGGGTTCTCGGGGATATTCACAGGAATATAGTCCCTGGGAGGACATGGACTCTGGGAGATATTCTAAGGGATATATTTCCTGGGAGGACATGGCCTCTCTGGGTATTCTCAGGAAAATAGTTACAAGCGTCTGTCCCGTCATTCATAATTCAGCCGTCGTCCATTAGAGAATATCCGCGTCCATAATCCAAAGACCTATTCCATATTCCATATAACAGTATTAGCACCAAATTCAAAAAGATAATCATAGTATACATAAACATAGGCTTGTTTCCTGCAAGAGAGAAGCGGTCAACAGTTTTCAATGATGCCGGCAAGACATCATGATGTTCCAAAAATTATCAAATATGTATCGCTGATCAGTATTCTTAATCCATAATATTCGTTGTAAAGTCGTCATCTAAAGAATGATGTATCTCAGTCACCCTTTGATTGTGACTGTTCATATGAGTACCATGAAGATCTTGAAGTACATGGGTTCATACGGCCCCTAGCCCCGGGTTAAGCGGAATTAGACACAAGTTACGAAACGTAACGCCATAGATCTTGCACGCTACGCTATTTTGCTATCAGCATGCGATATGTATCACCAAATTTGAGAAACTTTGAGTGGAGGCGCTTGGTGTTGTAGCCCTGTTTTATAAGTTTCTGCAACAATGTTTTGTGACGTTGATTAAAATTGTCACATTTAACACAGGATCTAGCAAATGCTACTAGACGTGATATGTATACGCCATATGCAGGTCCCACTGGAATATTACTGTCCAGAAAGGGATAGATGACGATGTCGAAATTGTAATCATCTCTTTTGTCATACAGTCGACGAGAGAGAAGGCCCGCTTTATTTTTATAGAGATATAGGTCTAAATACGATGTGCCTGTAGGGTTATCTGTAGTTTCCTTCAAATCCAGTGAAGGTGGATATATATCCTTCACTGCGTCATTTATATAGCGATTATCTACAGCGAAAAGATCGTCTATAAAGCATTTGGTGAATGAGAAGGAACGGGCTTTGAATGGATCGGTTTTTGAAAGCGCCTGCATATAGTCATATTCATAAGAGAACAGATATAGGTCAGCCAACAGGGGTGCACAAGGTCCCGAGAAGACATGGACTCCCGAGGATATTCGCAGGAATATAATCCCTGGGTGGACAGGGACTCTCGGGTATATTCGCTGGAATATAGTCCCTGGGAGGACATGGATTCTCGGATATATTCGAAGGGATATAGTTCCTGGGAGGATATGAAGTTTAGAGGATATTCGCAGGAATATTGTCCCTGGGAGGACATGGACTCTCGGGGATATTCGCAGGAATATAGGTCATGTGAGGGCATAGACTCTCGGGGGTATTCGCAGGAATATACTCCCTGGAAGGACATGGACTGCCGGGAATATTCAGAGGGAAATAGTCCCTGGGAAGACATGTTCTCTCGGGGATAGCCAGAGGAATATAGCCCCTGGGAGGACATGGACTCTAGCGGATATTCGCTGGAATATAGTCCCTGGAAGGGTATGGACTTGTGTGGATATTCGCAGGAATATAGTCCCTGGGAGGACATGGACTCTCGGGGATATTCGCCGGAATATAGGACCTCTAAGGGCATAGACTCTGGGGATATTCGGAGGAATATAGGCCTTGGGAGGACATGGATTCTCGGGGATTCTTCGGGATTTTCAGAGGGGATACAGTCCCTGAGAGGACGTGGACTCTCGGGGGTATTCAGAGGGGATACAGTCCGTGGGAGTACGTGGATTCTCTAGGATATTCAGAGGGGATACATTTCCTGGGAGCGCATGGACTCTGGGGGATATTCTGATGGGATGCATTTCCTTAGAGGGCATAGACTCTCCGGGATATTCTGAGGGGATACATTTCCTGGGAGGGCATAGATTCTCGGGGATATTCAGAGGGGATACAACCCCTGGGTTGACATGGATTCTCGAGGATATTCATAGGGGATACAGTCCCTAGGAGGGCATGGACTCTCGGGGATATTCGCAGGGATATACTCCCTGGAAGGACATGGACTTCTGGGAATATTCAGAGGGAAATAGCCCCTGGGAAGACATGTTATCTCGGGGATATTCAGAGGAATATAATCCCTGGGAGGGCATGGACTGTCGTGGATATTCAGAGGGGATACATTTCCTGGAAGGGCATGGACTCGCGGGGATATTCAGAGAGGATACAATCCCTGGGATGACATGGATTTTCGACGATATTCATAGGGGATACATCCCCTGGGAGGATATGGACTCTCGGGAATATTCAAGGGAGGAAATCCAGATGAATATGGTCTCTGGGAGGACATGGGCTCCCGGAGATTATAGTCCCTGGGTGGACTTGGACTCTCAGAGATATTCGGAGGAATATAATCCCTCGGAGGACATGGACTCTGTGGGATATTCTGAGGAATATAGTCCCTCGGAGGACTTGGACTCTCGGGGATATTCTGAGGAATATAATCCCTCGAAGGACTTGGACTCTCGGGGATATTCTGAGGAATATAATCCCTCGGAGGACATGGATTCTCTGGGATATTCTGAGGAATATAATCCCGCGGAGGACTTGGACTCAGAGATATTCTGAGGAATATAGTCCCTCGGAGGACATGGACTCTCGGGGACATTCTGAGGAATATAGTCCCTCGGAGGACATGGATTCTCGGGGATATTCTGACGTGGTGACGTCACCAGGACTAAATCACTTGTTGAGATTGAATTTGCAATAGTAGAACCTATTTACGGTACTTCAGTTTAGAAAAGCACCCGCCCTCCCCTCCTCGACGACGGATTGTTATAATAATTTTATTAAATTCTCGACCGAACGCCTTGGATATGCTTTTCAGTTAAGATAACATGAAGC
Source organism: Hanleya hanleyi (assembly GCA_036873755.1). Classification (NCBI taxonomy): domain Eukaryota; kingdom Metazoa; phylum Mollusca; class Polyplacophora; order Lepidopleurida; family Hanleyidae; genus Hanleya; species Hanleya hanleyi. The sequence continues at coordinate 9,897 of JAVTVY010025570.1, forward strand.
CAATTGTTAATACTGTCTTAAATGTTATTAAACTGATTAAGGGAACAGGGCTATTTTTGTTGTATTACGTTTCTTTTCCCAAATGACACTGGGTCAGAGATCACTTTCGCAGCTAAATAGATCGTGTCGTATTGTATTTCGTTCGCGAAAGATGGTTATACGCATGCTCTGATGACATTTCATAGTAAAACAGTCATCGACGTAGGCTAACCAAGAAATGACATTCTCAAAGACAGCCAGCTTTGTTGTCAGATTTGATTGATAGAAAAAATCGAGTCTCGGGTAATTCGCACGTGTCCGATTACATATCGACAAATTTGACTGGGTTCACGCAGATGGTCTACGGTAAGCCATCATCATCTTTAAACATCATCATCTGCAAAGCGAGACCCGCATTCATGCATTTTGTCACTCTCTCAACTAACACTATTGTTCAACTATTATATTCTGTAATATAATAACATTGATATTTCCGCGATGCTCCGTCACGGACAAAGTCGTTTCTCACACGTCATTGTAGCTTTGTCTTCGAAAACAGTGAAGAGTCAAATGCAACTTTGCTTTAAGAGTACGTTTGGAATACCTCTCTTTGCTGTAGCCGATTTGTGAATGAAGGAATGTAGACCAAAAGGGTTTACGCGTCACAAAAATAGCATTATTATTACGCGCGTGCCTCTTACACACGCTATGGAACTGTAATCAATTGCACGTCTGATTTTAAGGTCGGATGAGCGAAAATTTGTCTGATGTTTTATTTCATGCTGGAAAGTCAGTATAAAACATATAAGGATAATTCTAATTCCTACGAATGTCTATTGTTAAATGTACCTTCCACATTTGGGCCTACATTTGGCATTGCCAGTCGAAGGGCTGTTAGTTTCAGGTGCAGCCTACCTGGCTGACAAATTTCTCATACGAGTTGTTTAAATGAAAGTTTAAATTGAATTTTATATTGGAATTTTGAATTGATGTTTAAATTGAAGTTCAAATTTTAAATTTAAATTCTAATATCAAATCTTAAACTTAAAGTTGAAATTCAAATTTCAACTGTAGAATTCAAATTCCAATATCAATTCAAAATTTCAATTTGAAATTTTCAATTCGATTTCAAATTTCATACAGGATTAAAATATTTCAATTTCAATTTCAAGTTGATAAGGTGATGTTCGAAAACTAATTCGACTATCCTCAAATCAGTCTGAAATTGATCCAGGCATGGGGACAGATTTCATTTAACCTGGTCTATTGTGCAGCAAACCGTTTTCACAATGCATTCCTTTCAAAGTGAAATTAACGTAACGCAATATGAACTACATGGCCGTAGTAACCTAGACTTACAACTGGACGTGCCTGGTATAAATAGCTGGACCAGATTATATTCCCATTATTTATTCTAACACGCGACCGTTTTTAACTCGTATGATAGTTTTTAACTCGTATGTGTCAAACTCAAGAGGAGTTTGTATTCTCTTTAACAATAAATTAGAATACAAAATAAAGGGAACAAACATGGACAGCATAGGAAACTTCCTAGCATTAGATTTAAAAATTGAAGATCTCCCTGTCACACTTATAAATATATACGGACCGAACGAAGACGAACCAGATTTTTTTGAACAAATTACCCGAATAATAGATGAATTTAATAACGATGTAGTTTTAATATGCGGCGACTTCAACCTGATACAGATACCAGAGCTAGATACGAACAACTACATACACATAAACAATCCGAATTCAAGAAACAGAGTTCTAGAAATCAAGGATGAAATTGGACTCGTCGATCCATTTAGGACACTTCATCCGACACTGAAACGCTACACTTGGCGGAGGAGAAACCCACTGAAACAAGCGCGTCTTGATTTTTTCTTGATATCAGAGTCTATAATAAAAGACATAAAAGAGGTGACCATTGAATCTAGCTACAGATCTGATCATTCAGGTGTTCTGATAAAACTACAGGTGAACAAATTCATAAAAGGCAAAGGTCTCTGGAAGTTCAATAACAGTCTATTGACAGACAAAAAATATTGTGAACGAATTCGACAAGTGATTTCTGACGTAAAACAACAATACGCCGTCCCGGTCTATAATCAGGAACAAATTAATGTAATCGGCAATGCTGACATACAATTTACTGTAGACGACCAACTTTTTCTGGAAACTCTCTTAATGACAATTAGGGGCTGTACAATATCACACTCGACCTTTCGCAAAAAACTGAAAACGAAAAAAACTTAATCAAAGATATTCAGCACATCGAGAATATGGAGTCCATACCCTTCGAACTTCTGGAGGTAAAAAAAAAAGAACTCGACGATATCCGTAAACAAAAACTATACGGCCATTTTGTCAGATCAAGAGCTCAATGGATTGTAGAAGGAGAGAAACCCTCCAGCTATTTCTGCAGACTTGAGTCCCGTAATTATGTCAATAAAACTATTCCTAAACTTGTGACCAATAATGACATTATTACTGATCAATTTGAAATATTATCTGCTGCTAAAAACTTTTATGAAGGCCTGTACTGTAGAAAGGAAATGGAAGAACCTACCAGAAATCTCGACACCATCCGACTCGAGAACATAACAGTACCAATTCTCGATAAAAATCAATCTGAGAAATTGGAAGGACTCTTGACTCTTCAGGAAGCTACCAACTTTCTTAAGAAGATGAAAAATAATAGAAGCCCTGGATCCGATGGTTTCACAACGGAATTTTTAAAGTTTTTCTGGGAGGACTTGGGTATGTTTGTAGTGCGGTCAATAAATTATGGCTATCAAACGGGACAGTTATCAGTCACACAAAGACGGGGTATCATAACATGTATACCAAAGCCAGACAAACCAAAACAATTCATGAAAAACTGGAGACCTATTTCATTATTAAATGTAACCTATAAAATTGCCTCAGGATGTATTGCCGAAAGAATTAAATGTGTTTTAAATACCTTAATATCAGAAAACCAATCTGGATTCATGAGCGGGAGATATATAGGTGACAATATAAGGCTGATATACGACCTGATGCACTATACAGAACAAGAAAATGTACCTGGTCTACTCCTTTTGGTTGACTTTGAAAAAGCCTTTGACACCGTCTCTTGGTCTTTCATCTCGGATGTTTTAACTTTTTTCAATTTCGGCCCCTCTATAAAACAATGGATCAATGTTTTCTACAAAAACATATCGGCGTCTGTCAATCAAAACGGCTTTCTTTCTGAGTTCTTCATTGTCACAAGGGGGTGTAGACAAGGAGATCCCCTGTCTCCGTATCTATTCGTCTTATGCGCGGAAATTCTTTCCATTCTAACCAGACAAAATGTTGATATAAAGGGTATACAAATAGGGGATATAGAATACAAAATCAACCAATATGCAGACGACACCACGTTTATACTAGATGGATCTGCTAAATCGGTGGAAGCTACTCTCAGACTATTGGATAAATTCGCAGAAATCTCTGGACTAAAACTTAATACAACAAAAACAAAAGCTATATGGATCGGCTCCAAAAAATTCAGTAAACAGGTGTTCCATCATAGATGGAAACTAGAATGGGGATGTGAACAATTCACCTTGCTTGGTATACAATTTTCAATCAATTTAGCTGAAATGGTATTACTAAATTACGAACCAATTTTAAAGAATATCCGGAGTACCTTAAGACAATGGTCCCAGCGAATTTTAACCCCTATTGGAAAAATCACTGTCCTGAAAACGTTAATAATCTCCTAACTCAATTATATGTTCTTGGCCATTCCAAACCCCCCAGATTCAGTCATAAAAGAGTTAAATACAATGTTCTTTCATTTTATTTGGAACTCTACAGTTGACAAAGTCAAAAGATCCCAATTAATACAAAATTACGAGAATGGTGGACTGAAAATGGTCGACATTAACAATTTCATGCTGGCTCTGAAGTCGTCCTGGATTCGAAAGTTACTCTCTGGAGCGTGTAATTGGGTCCCATTAATAAATTTATCCATAGATGGTCTTGAGTATCTGGGCGACTTCGGAGCCAACTTTGTGCCTACTTTGATGAATAGATGTAATAATGTATTCTGGAGGGATGTGTTGGGCGCATGGAGCAAGGTCACACAGAAAAATAAACCCAAATATATACACGAAATAGCAAATGTAAACATATGGAAGAACAATGATATTATGGTGAACAACACGCCGGTGTATTACCGGCACTGGTATGAAAAAGGTGTGAAATGCGTCATGGATCTTATCAATATTGAGAAAGAGAACAAACCCTACTTCTCCCTGGAAGAATTTATCGATATTTATAACATTAAAACAAATTTTCTGGAATACCATGGAGTAATTTCGGCAATCGAATCAATGAAAAAAAGATTAATAACCGATGTAAAAACAAAAATTACTAGTGTACGACCGTATGTTCCATTTGATCTACACATCCTTTCAAAATCATGCAAAGGTAGTAAAGATATGTATAATGTTCTTATATCCAAGTCTACAAGACCCAGTTCACAAGTTAGATGGGAATCGATAATGAATATACAGGAAATTAAATGGAACGAGGTTTATCAACTCCCATTCAAAACCACCTGCTGCTCAGTGTTACAATACTTACAATTTCGTATTAACAACAGAATACTGGCAACAAACTGCTATCTGAAAAAAAATTGGCATTCAAGATAATGACTTATGTTCCTTTTGTAGTGACCATCTTGAAACTATAGAGCACGTCTTTTGGGACTGCGAGAAGATCCGCCGTCTTTGGTGGGACATCGAGGCATGGTTACATACCACAACAAACTTGCCGATCGCATTGACGGCAAAAAATATTATATTCGGAGAAACTATGACAACAGACTTTTCAAAAATACTCAATCTCATTATACTCGTCACTAAACGCTATATTTACAAATCTAAATTTGAAAGACAGTCTGTTTGCATTTTGGCAATTCAAAACATCATAACTCAGCGGTACTCTATAGAAAAATATATCTCGATGAAAAAGTCAAATCTTCAGAAGTTCAACCTTCTATGGGAACCATGGCTCCATGCCGTCACCAAAGCAGAAAATGATTCTGATGAAAACGGTTAACAGGAATAATTGTATAAATGTTCAATTGCTACACCCCTACCGTACTGGTATATAGTAAAATCTGTGTGTGCCTATTTATGTATACTATATGTACTACTATGTCAACCTGTCAAGTAATCCAAAGAAGTTATATTGCATTGGAGAGTGAGGAGTTATGATATCAATATATGTATATATGTATGTATGTGCGTGTGTGTGTGTGTGTGTGTGATCGTCCTTATAATAATGCCAAATAACAACTTGTATTCGATTTGTTCATATTGTATGTCATTCTACTTGTATGTATTATGTGGCAATTTAATGGCAATAAAAATATATGAATATAAAAAAAAAAAAAACACGCGACCGTTTTGAACACAGATAACATTTCCGGTTAGGCTTTGGTGCGATACTGGGCAAAAGGCTGACAGTGCAACTTGCAGTTTGATAGTTATATTTCGTGGGCCTTACACCAAATCTTTGCCTCATTTCCATCTGTAAAAGCGTCACCCAGCACCTTAACCAGATGTCAGTTAGACTGTGGCAGCCAAGGCAGAAATGTAAATGTACCATGCGCTGAAATGGAGAATGCCAGGAGTCTGGTCTGCAAATCCATATTCATGCAGTTCGATCTACTTTCCACAGCGATTGTATGATTGGATATTAGTAAAGAATCTCAGAAATCAGTTCGTGAGTTATATGGTTGCTTTTTAGTCGCCAGACATCGTCAATTTTTCCCACCTCTTGCATATCTCTCCAATTTAAACGTAAGTCCATTAACCGGGCTTGCTGACTTGGAGAGGAACAGGCTCTGCATTGCTTGCATCTGACGCTCACAATTTCCAGCTGGTATTATATCATCGCTGCTTTCGATCCATGGATCAAATTCCGATTTAGCCAGTGCTAGGTGGACGCATGGACCATCACAATCAAAGCGTGGCTGAAATGCGGAAACGCCCTTACATCCGAGAATGACTCTTGGTCCTTGAGATGTCTCTCAGAATAACCTATGGCAGATTACGTCGGTGTTAGGGATCATGGGGTCGCGCCATTCAGGGTGACCACACGAACAATCACAATCAAAGCTTGGCTGAAATACGGAAAAACCCTTACATCTGAGAATGAGTCTTGGTCATTGAGATGTCTCAGAATATCCCATAGCAGATTACACCGGTGTTAGGGATCATGTGGCTGCAATGGCGACCACACGAACAACCACAATCAAAGCGTGACAAAAACATTATTACATCACAGGCGGTGGGAGTGGTGGGAGTGGGGGGGGGGGGGCGGAATGGTCTTTCGACCCCTCAGGTTTTGAGATTGACAACTCGGCTGAGTGAACGTTGAGTGCTGCTGTAATATAGTTCCCAAGCAGCGAAGCATGGAAACCTCTGAAAATGCTCCAGATCACGGGAAATTTTTTCCGGACCCCCCAAAATCGTGACGCGCCATATATGGCATTCGGGGATATTCCACCCCACAGGCCAAATCATCTTTCTACGCCACTGTACATCTGAGAATGACTCCTGCTTCTATACATAGGGATGTCCATCAGAATATTGGGTTGGGACAGATGACGTCCTTTCATGTTTCCACAACCATGGTGTATACTGTTTAATGAAAATGTTTCCGTGGTTGTTCAGTCAGAATGCTAATATCAAAGGCAGAAATTGTTGATACAACCGTTTTATACAGATATAGCCAAAAACAAATGAACCAGAAGTCTGCATCCTTCATTAGAGTAGTTAGAATGCATTTTCCAACATCTCCCTACTTATAACACATGATGTGACATGTTTGCGCAGTAAGACTCGTATGCGTCGTGTTCGCGCAGATTCAAAACAAAAACCGAGTATTGCATCACGGGAGATGAGCTGATATGCTGGAATTTGACTACTAGGCCTATGAAACGTGCATAATTAGTCATTATTACAAGCGTCTAGTCCGTCATTCATAATTCAGCCGTCGTCCATCAGAGAATATCCGCGTCCATAATCCAAAGACCTATTCCATATTCCATATAACAGTATTAGCACCAAATTCAAAAAGACAATCAAAGTATACATAAACATAGGCTTGTTTCCTGCAAGAGAGAAGCGGTCAACAGTTTTCAATGATGCCGGCAAGACATCATGATGTTCCAAAAATATCAAATCCGTATCGCTGATCAGTATTCTTAATCCATAATATTCGTTGTAAAGTCGTCATCTAAAGAATGATGTATCTCAGTCACGCTTTGATTGTGACTGTTCATATGAGTACCATGAATATCTTGAAGTACATGGGTTCATACGGCCCCTAGCCCCGGGTTAAGCAGAATTAGACACAAGTTACGAAACGTAACGCCATAGATCTTGCACGCTACGCTCGTATTTTGCTATCAGCATGCGATATGTATCGCCAAATTTGAGAAACTTTGAGTGGAGGCGCTTGGCGTTGTAGCCCTGTTTTATAAGTTTCTGTAACAATGTTTTATGACGTTGATTAAAATCGTCACATTTAACACCGGATCTAGCAAATGCTACTAGACGTGATATGTATACGCCATATGCAGGTCCCACTGGAATATGACTGTCCAGAAAGGGATAGTTTACGATGTCGAAATTGTAATCATCTCTTTTGTCATACAGTCGACGAGAGAGAAGGCCCGCTTCATTTTTATAGAGATATAGGTCTAAATACGATGTGCCTGTGGGTTATCTGTAGTTTCCTTCAAATCCAGTGAAGGTGGATATATATCCTTCACTGCGTCATTTATATAGCGATTATCCACAGCGAGAAGATCGTCTATATAGCGTTTGGTGAATGAGAAGGAACGGGCTTCGTCTTTAATGGACGACGGCTGAATTATGAATGACGGACTAGACGCTTGTATTTGAATGGATCGGTTTTTGAAAGCGCCTGCATATAGTCATATTCATAAGAGAACGAATATAGGTCAGCCAACAGGGGCCAACCTGTTGTGCCAATCAGGCCAACCTGTTGTGCCAATCAGCCAACTCCCATTGTGCCAACCTGTAACCATCTGGGTCATCTATACGCGGTAAGACTGACCCTGGGATCGTGTGTATCCATTTTTCAATCTACTTTCGGCAACTGCAAGAGGGAATTTCCAGAAATCAATTGCACGTGACTTCGTCAGCCAATCAGCTAAAGTCTACCGACGTAACGCCAACGTAACCCGTCATTTTCGAGTCATGTGATGTCCTACTTGTTCAGAATTGCAGATCTACCACACCTCTTGGATGATACGGAAGTTATTCATACCTATATATTTTGTATGCCCAGGCAATAACTTTTTCCGAAGTGGTATGAAAACCTGTAATATATCAGATTTCTCGAGTCTGTTCTCCGCCCGATGAAGGCCGATAAGAATACGGTAAAGTACCGAATATCGCTCCGCGATAATGGAGACACACGATCCGCAAGCCATCTTATGAATGGCGAAATGTACGCAAATGCCATCATACCTCGCGTGGCGCCTTTGCATTTTATATTACGTGTGTTTGGACTGTGCAGTCGTCTGGTGGTGTAGGATTTTTGACGAGTGCCAGTGCCGTCTAGCTTCTCTAATCTAATTATTATACGCACTTCTATTTAATTTGCTTCTGATATAACTCTGTATCTCGTGTTAACTATACAGACATATTACGGATCCTACCCAGCTTATTCCTCGTGATACCGCTAGCATTGCCGGTGGAATAAATATAGTCATCGTTAAGGCACAGAAGAGCAAAAACAAAATGCTCCAGTTTCCGTAAATCATTTGCCGGTTATTTTCACTACGAGATGTCCCCATGATCCAAAATTTCAATACATAATACTGAATATAGCGCCCGTATAAACAATCCAAGAAAAACAGTGAGAGAATCAGGTCGAAGCCGATAAATTGACGTTCCTTAGACATCCTCAGATACACTAAGATCGCCGCTGACGTCAAGAAGATGCCGAAAATAGTTCCGATCGATAATTCGGACACGTAGAACACAGGATAAGCTGAGTTAATCATTTTTTTTCTCGGGAATCGGGATCTGGAAATAGTTCCTTGGAGGCAATGAACGTGGTAGATCGCATTTGTTGACGACGGCCTAAAATAAACCAACTGAATGGGATATGTCTTCCCCATATAGATTGGCGACAAGCAAAATACCGGATAAAAAGGTATATGGGCAAAATTAGATCACATATGAGATTGACTTGATATAGACACGACGGCGATAAACGGGCAATGAATACAGCATTTAATGGATGGATTCATGGTTAGATACATGGAAAATGACATTAGCTTCTTCAGAGTTTCGACGACTTTGACTTATTATAGCGGCTTTAGATATTCTCAGTTACACGGAATCACATGCATGTTATAACGCACATAGCTAAAGGGGTCAAGTGGACCAGGGATATTAATTTTGGTATCATGAAGAAGTTTTCTTCATCTGGAACATCAGACATCTATCTCTATGATTGAATTAGGGGTCTTTAGATGTTCTCAGTTACACGGAATCCCATGCATGTTATAACGCACCTAGCTAAAGGGGTCAAGTACCATGGACCAGGGCTATTAATTTTGGTATCATGTAAAAGAAGTTTTCTCCATCTAGAACATCAGACATCTATCTCTATGATTCAATTAAGGGATCTAACAGAACGCTAGAATCAGTTTCTCCAATGGTCACATTCACAACGTCAAGGCGAGATCTTCATCATCGTGCATAGCATATCGCGTATACCCCTGGGTTTAACCAGGATGGGTACGCTCATAAACCAGCTTGTGTCTCTACCTCTCTTACTGTCCCTGATGTCATGAGCGTAAGGGAAGTAGAGACACAAGGTGGGTTCATGGGTGATTCTCGAGAAAATATCGTGAAACAATGAGTGAATATATAGGCCTACACCCAGTGCTATCGCCGACCATATGCCAACCTGTACGGAAATTACATGAATATTATAGACAATCATTCTTCCAAGCCCGATACATTAGTTCGATACGATACGATACGATACGATACGATATTTTATTACGATCATATGCATTGTACATAGATCAAGGGGAGATTACTCCCAATAACATTTCAAGTGAACAAGAGAAAGTTGTGGAACAATAATAACAATCAAATTCCTGCCCGCCCCCTACCTCCCCCCATTTTTTTTTTTTTTTTTTTTTTGTTCGAAGAACCAGAATAAAACCTATTTCCTCTTAGCATCCAGACGGCAAACCTCAACCTCAGGCATCCGTGGGGTGAAATTTCACCAACAATAAACAAATTCCACCAGCTATCTCCTCAGTTCTTGAGACAAACAACATGCCACATAAACAGTTGACGGCAGTTGACATATTGATATTTTTTCTTCTTCCAGGTTTAGAAATGCCGTTCGAAAAATTAGAAGAAACAGGGTATAAGAAATAGTTCAGTGGGACTTGCGACAGGAAGAAAATCTGAAACTTAATTGTACGATAAATATCAAAAATGCTAATTTCTCAGAAATTCCCATTGGTGCCATTTCGAATTTTCGCATGTTGTTTGTGCCTGGCATCATTCAAATAAACATTTAGCAACCTATAGTTTAGTCAGCTTCGCAGACAAGCTCTTGTGCTCGGCTCGAAGTCAGAAATTCTGCTTCGAATTTTCATTTGTTCCACAGTTACTTATACATGAACTGCGCAAGCCCAGTCTAATTTCAAAGTTCAGGGACTTTTTTTTCTCACTGTCATGACTGTGAATGAGAACGGAGGGCGGTAAGTGTCTTCTGTCGGAGTCGTTGTTTAATTCAAATGTCGAAGGTCGGGTTTTCGTTTGAAAATCACATGCTCACATATATGATCTGTATGGTCATAAATTTGTTGGTTTCTATAGAAATTATAACCATCTGATTGGTCATTGAAGTAGGCATATGTTCACGACTGATGAGCTAAATTGATGACTGGCAATCGATCGATTAACTCGTATTGAAACCTTAACCAGTCCGGACTTCGATTAGACCAGATCGCTAGTAGACCGCGGTGCCGATGGAGCTACAGCCTCGCTAAAACCAGGGGTATCTCTATGGTAGATACCCCTGGTCCACTTGAGCACTGTTTCTTGTTCAGCTGTAAAGCAACATCCTGCATATGTTGACCAATCATATCACTTATTTACCGCGACCATGGCGACAGTGACGAGCTTCGAAAACACCATAGCTTGTGGGATACTTGGTGGCAGATGAACACGCACATTTTCCCATGAACATTAATAAATATAAAGGAAACATAGTTTAAAACAAAATCTAATTGAAGAAAATATAAACCCATTCATCTACCATCAAACATCCAACAAGCCAGGCAAATGTAGGAAAAACTGAAACTTTAAAGGCGGTCCGCGATGTCAGTATATCCGACCTCACCTTCCCACTGAAGGACTTGAATTGGGTGAAATAACGCACGGATTTCTACAAAATTTCACTGATCTATCCATTAATGCATTAATGCATGCTTGGATTGAATATTTTACATTCGGTATCACCGAATAGTTTAGCATAGAAAGTAAACCCTAACGTATTTTACCATCAGCGCAGTTTTTCTAGGTCATGTAACTGGAATGTGGGCGAAACGCGGTCTGCTATGCAAGATAGTCAAGGGTTCGCCTTTGGCTCACAAATAGAAACCTTGACGTTGTGAAGATGATGGAGCTACGGCAATAAGTTTGGGAAAATAGACTAGCACCACCCTAGAGCCCGTGTATAGCACTTGACAATTCAGATTTCCATCTTGCAAAAGTAAACGTTGAAAGATGGAGAGCGCAACTCTCGTATAATTTCCAGCTTTTCGTGTCGTTAAATTGAAATTCTATGTAGAAAGAAATTTCCCCAGCCTCCAAAATATCGTTTTCACGACAATACAATCTGGTTGAAATTAACCCTCTTTTCCACTTAGAATGCTTGTAAAAGCCACCACATGTAGTTTATCCAGGGCCCTATCTCCTCGTCAACAAGCACACGTTTCCGAGGCCATGGAAACACTAATGTACCTACGTTCTTTGATTACCATTTCAACCAACGATTCCAATTTATCATTCCACTTACATCACCGCCTCACCTGGTCCGGACAGATGTCGTGTTTCACTGATCTCGGAGACGGGATATAATTATTGTAGACTAAGGCTGCAGGTGAGACGGCCTGTTGTGAGCGGTCGTGTGAGCCACTAATAAAGGTCTCATAAAACACCTGTCGCAACGGATTTTGTCAGGTTATACATTAAACCTGGACATATCAAATGACCAATTACCTATATGTGTTCCCACGCGAAGCTGGTTTTGTCACGAGAAATAAAGCCAGCGAAGAAATATCTTAATCTGCTTTATCATGATTATGTACAAAGAGAATTGACAAAAACTTGAAATTCATTCAAGCTGAATAAACAAGGTTGAAAAACAAAAATAAACGTGTATCATGTTAACAAAATTATTTTCCAGTGTTGCAAAACATTTGAAAGATATAATGATAAATCGTCATGGCTCTTCTTGAATACGGTACTACCATACACCACAATCTATCCATATATCTCTCCGTTCATTCATTCGATGCCATGAGATCAACTGTGTTAGTGAAATGAGCAAACGAAAAATAGTGTTCGGAGTAAAAGACAAGGCGATAAGGCGCGAGTTTGGCCTTTTCTTTGTATGGTTGAAATCGAAAAAATAAAATGTTCTAAAAATAATTGTGTTTTAATGTAACGGCAAGAAAAAATATATATACACAATATGTGAAAGTTCAAAATCAATTGCCTATTATAGATATGACATGAAATTGAAATCCGCAGCATGTGATATTTCCTGAAAATAATGTCTACATCGAGTCATTCGAATACAATTTAGACACGAAGGACCTCTTGGACCAAAGCCATTTAACCTGTTGATGAGCGGTGGCATTATATCTTCAATGCTGAAAAATTGCTTTGGTCCAAATGTGTCTAAATGTGTGTTTGAATCACTCGATTTAGACTTTTTTTATTACCGAAATAGCACACGCTGCGGATTTCAATTTCATGTCATAACTTTAATCATAAAGCAATCGAGCTAGAACTATCACGCATTGTGTATATATTGTATTTTTAGGACATTTAATTTTTTCCGATTTCAACCGTACCACGTATATACATGTATAAGCCAAAATGCCGCCTTATCGTACCATCTCCTTTGTTCGTTTGGTGTCATTTTATTACATACCAGAATCAACAATTTGAAAAGCGAAGAGTTTGATCGTCTGCTGATCGAGTTCCTACTCGTCACAGAAACTGGTATACGGTTTTACGTAATATATGCGTCAACGCGCTAATGGAAGCGTGTGGATATCATATGCAAAATACACTAAATTAGGTCCATTGCCAAACTTGTGGACATACTTGTCGACAAACGTAGCCTGAATAAAAAATGTGTTTTAGGCATTGCAGAAAAATGAAGAAAAAAATGTTCGGGGCGGTGAGAAAATTTCGGAGGGGCGGTGAGGATAAACGAACAATTTATTTTAATGAACCTGGTATGTCTCAAGAACAGTGCATGGAGGCTATGGTGGTGCAAAGTTGTTGTGTTTTATAATCGAACTTTGCTTCCAGCGTGGATGTAACTATGTTCCCTAAGTAACTACCAGTTAGAAGTGTTAGATTAATGTATATGGTTCAGGAAACCATGGAGACCAACATCAATACCCTAATTATCTGTTGACACCAATATTGCTCAAATTACAGGATTGAACAAGCCTTTATCCCAATGCTCTATCGTAGGCCATATACTAGTGGTGAAATGTGCAGTATGGAATTATCATCTTTTAAAGCAATGTAAATAAATATCATTTCTCTCAAATACCACGCGTATGAAACAAAGGCTCATCAGATGTGTCAGCTGTTAATGAAGAGCTATTGTCAGTCGCCGACATTTGTACGTCGATTGTTTTGGCCGTATAGACAAATACCCCTATCTTAATGGGCGAAGCAGCTGGTGTGTTCGTGTTGATGGTCAAAGGCCGTGGATCGATGTTAGCGGCTCTCATGCCGTCTCAGTCAGAGGGCGTGCGTAAATGGCCGCATGAATGAAATGACGTATACCGCTGCACTGCCATGTGTTTGAAGAATCTCACATTGATCCGCGGATGAGTATAGTTCCTGATTCGAAGAAGTCGACCTATTGCGTCTTTCTCATCTTTGCGAGTCGCTTCTCATTTCGTCTGTGTTGCTTGAAGCTGTGATGAGGCAAAACTGTGTTCACAAAGGCCGTTAGAGGTACCAGAGCATACGGTATTGCACGACTGTTTTGACGCGCTGTTTGTATGGGGGCGGATTAAGATATCCCTCCGCCATGAATATTCATGACCATAGTCCCCGTACTATTTAGATGAAAGCCCGACAAACCACGCTCCATTATTCGTTCAGTCACCACGCGTTATTGAGTATACCATTCAGATTTGTATATAAAAACATTTAATTTTTTTGTATTTTTGTAACAATCCAGTTCGATTGAGGGAAGAATCTATTGGGTATACACATCTGAATACCAGGAAGTACAGGGCACAGAACGCACGATACTGAGGTGAGTGGTAATCTTCTTATTATGTTATTGCTTTATGTTTACAGCATGTATTTAGTATCTGAAATTGAAGTTTGGCGACATATTTACTGATAGCCCCGTGGTAATTTCGCCATATGGTAAAGGTTGAAGCGTGTATACGCTATCTGATATGTTAAACGGAACCAATCCCACTGCCTTACATTTAATACCATCATCCAACATGTATAGGTTAACCTTATCGTTTTCTGTACGCATAACAATTGCGAACATACATGAATAGGAACCGTGCCTCAGCAATCGCTAGAACACATGTACGTATGGAAATCTTTAGCAAAGCCGGGGAAAATAAATTCTATATTTCTTCCTTCTGGCTACAGCGTGATACAGGTATGTCACGAATTCATCCCACAGGTCATCGACTTCAGCGCTCTACCAAACTTGGAACTGTTTTCGCTACTCAATCTCTTATTGCGTAGGTACCTACGTCATGGCATATCCTTTTGGATATTATCATATGAACACACAATGTCGGGAACGTGTATTCCTCGATGATATGTCTGACCAAAATAACTCTTGTATAAGATATAATAACATTATTGGTGTTGAGAAGGTATGATTTTATCAGATCGTTTCATTTTCATTTACTCCGTCTCCAGCAAACCCATGTCCCTATACTGCGTGTGTTGAATATTGGATATCGGAAGACAGCTTGTTTGCTGTTCAACGTTTAGCTCAAGGTCGATTCGACCGTCATAGATTTTTCTCCAACAATAGACCGCATATTATCTACTGGCGTCATATGTTCGCCTCGTGTTCCTACCAGGTTGTTCGTTATATATAGGCGGTATAATTTCTCGACAATGTGTGAATTCTATGAAATATATTCAGCAGATAATTTACCAAGTATACCGTAGAGATAGTATTTGGACACCAGGTCGTCTGTGTAAAGTAATATCGCGGACTATATATCGTGTTTCGGGCAGTTTTAGGAAAACAATACTCTTCTTCAGTAACTGAATATATTTGGGACATTCAATACAGACGTCATAGATATACCGGGTCAAAATCCCAGACAAATCGGGACATCAAAAGACTGAACTTTTGGAATATATCAGCTGTTTACTAGAATATAAGTTGGTAAATTAAATTTGTGGTTCTAACTATATAGAAACGTTTCACAAACGTGCATGTATATTTTGGCGTTTATACTGGTCGCTCTAGCATCACATATGTTTGGTCTACATTAAAGTCAGAAATGATATAGTGCTGAGTTTCAATATGTGCAGTCATAACTCCATCTTCACAAGTCCAGGTGAACCCTAATTCCTCGAAGAGGGTCTGATCGATACGCTACAGCTCGCGAGAATCTCATAACTCCAGCAGTGCATATTCACGTCACATGGGGAAACCCAACCTCGCGAGCCAGTGTATCGATCGATCTATTTGGATCGATACACTGGCTTGGTTAGTTACCCATACGAGTTCTGGATATAAATAGATGAAGGGGTTTTCCTGAATCAACCCAATCAGTGAACGCTCTTGGTTGATTAGGCCAATCCGCTGCGAGGTATGAGATGTGACAGGTTTCAATTTCATCGCGGGCCAAACTGCTTTGATGTCAAGCGGAAATCGATATCGGAAGTCGAAGCAAAAACCACAGGATAGGGATAACGACATGCTAATTCAAAACAAGCGCGGGGGATGAAATGTACGAGATTGTATAATAGAGGTATCGACTCCAGAACTCATTCGAATCACCAAAAATGTCCAGGTAAACCCTCTGCGAGGATTTAGGATTTACCTGGATTTGTGAAGATGGGGGTGCTCGAATATGTGCTTGTGTGCTGAGATGATATTACTAGACTGGAAAAACACCCTTTTGGGCAAACACCACTTATTATATCACTACATCGGATAATGTCACTTATATACCACTAGAGGTCAACAAAAAAAAGAAATATCACCTGTATACCACAAGTCAACATACATTGTATATCACATATACACCACAACATGTCAACATATATCACCAACCAGCACAGGTCGACATATATCACTTATACACAGTATACCACAACAGGTGGTCATATACTGGTATCAATGTATATACCACCACAGGCAAACATATGTCACATATATACCACAATACGTCAGTATATATCACCCGCATGTATATATACCAACAGAAGTCGACATATACCACCTATATACCACAACAGGTGGGCATTTACCTGTATAAATGTACATACCATCACAAGCAAATGCATATCACCTATTACCCCATAAAAAGATGCCGTGCAGTTATCATTAGCCACCTATTTTTTCCACAGCTGGCCGTATAATCCACCATATCACCGATCTATATCAATGCGATCTGACGTCCATTTTTTTTTTTTTTTTCAGTGAATAAATAATATCTTATCTAATATTATTATATTATTTATTATATAAATATTATATTATGTGCATTAGTCAGTTCGTATAAAATTAAACCTCCCTGCAAAGCCTTGAACCCTTCCATATGACACCTTGTAACACTCAATATTTTCGATCAAACCCGAGTAATTTCCCTGTAGCCTACCTGAGATAAGTGTTTCGCATATTGATTCATAAGCTGCATGTTGAGTTGCATCGTGTATGCAGCAATGTGATGTGTCAGGGTTGGGCCTCACTAGTTATCCGCGCCTTCGCCATACACCATATCAATATGTCACGAATCGCCATATCAATTCAGCTAAATTAGATAACTCGAGCCTCGTTTAATGAGAATGTCCTTCTGTATGACCTTACACATTGAATGATTAAATTCCAATTTAGCTAATCACGGCTAATTCCCTTAATCTGGCCAAATACCCTTTCAATAACATAATCCCATAAATATGGATAGATGTGCATTTATTTAGACCGTATCGCTTTGCTTTTCGTTTTGATAACGCCACTTGACATTTTCTCTACTTATACGTACAGAGATAATTCATCAACACAAATGCTATAAGCCGTTCTGAAAATAGCCAATCCATTTGTGAAGAGGTTTTATTTTGTCCTCCTCCGGTAGAAGCGTGGTTGCCACGAGAATAGATCCGTGCTAAATATATTGTTTTGATCACAGCCATTCAATAGCCATTGACGTCAGAACGGCGCATTACTGTTGGAGTAAATTGCCTTCGGGGAAACCAATATTGTACATGTAAGGATAGGCCGGCACTGACAAGAGACGACCACATGTGATTCGATATGCGTGATAACATAATCTATCGGGAAACAATAAAATATTGACTATTTATTTCTAGTGATACGGCTTAATACATCCAGTGTTACGGCGAGGCACACAGTAATATCGTCAAATTCGACAGTCAGTAGTCAGCGGTAGTTCATGAAGAAGTTCCCAGTCCGAAACGGGATAATATTCGTTTTCTCTCTGGACCAAGACCGTCTTTGAAAGTAGATCCATGGTTGGAGATAATAGATTTAACAGTGAGACTGTTAACACTCATTGTTTTTAAGTTAATAAGTTAAATGTAAACAAGCACAGCTATATTTTTATCATTTAGATATATTTTTATCATTTAGAAAGTGATCGTATAACAGTATTTTCGTTATTTTTGGGATTACACTATCTTAGAATAGCACAGATTCTAGTGCTGAAAATTTGGTCGAGTCCCGTGTGGGATTCGAACCAGCGACCCAGAGTCAGCACAGCTAGTTACTCACAAGATTAAAGCGGTCATGGCAATGGCAATTTTAAGAATTTTGCTGAAGTACGTTTGACTATGGCTCCATTCTTCATTGTGACACTTGATGGCAAGATGACTGAGAAACAATTACACTCTAGATATAGCAAGCGTCAGATCCGACATTCAATATTCAGCCGTCGTCCGTAAAAGAATTCCCGCGTCCATAACGCAGAGATGTGATTCGATCAACAGCATTACCAAGTTCAAAGAAAAACACCCATAGTATACATAAACATAGGCTAGTTTCCTGCAAGAGAGAAACGGTCAACCGTTTTCAATGATACCGACAAGACATCATGAGGTTATCAGTGTCCCTAATCCATATGATTAAGAGGTTTTCCTACATGGAGAAGCGGTCAATTATATCAGCAAGAGATGATGTTTTTCTTTACATAAAATCCAAATGTTCATTTCAACACCATGGAGATGTAAAACACTTTGTATTCAAATCCCCCTAACACCGGTGTCAAGCGGAATTAGACACAAGTTACGGAACGTAGCGCCAGAGATCTTGCACGCTACGATCGTAGTTTGCCGTTGACGTCAATGTACGCTATTTATCACATAATTTGAGGAACTTTGAATGGAGGCGTTTGCTGTTATAGCGCTGTTTGACAACTTTCTGTAGTAATATTCTGTGGCGTTGATTAATATTATCACAGTCTGCACATGATCTAGCAAATGCTACCAGGCGAGATATGTATACGCCGTATGCAGGTCCTTCTGGAATATTGCTATCCAGAAATGGGTAGTATTTATCAACTATGTCAAAATTTTAGTCTCTCCCGTCGTGGAGTCAGTCCTGGACATTATTGTAAAGGTGATATAGGTCCAAATACGATGTCCCATCTGGTATCTGAATTCCTTGGAAATAAAAAATGTTACTGATGCGGATATGAGGAACATCATTATGTCTTATCGGTATATCATTGAAAACTGTTGACCGTTTCTCCCTTGCAAGAAACTAGCTCAATTTTTTCATTTCATGTCCACTTGAAAGTTCATGCTAATCGCGCCATGTGAATAAATATTTGCGATTTCACGCGGGAATTCTCCAGAAAATACGACTGGTTACTGAATGTCGGACCTAACTTTTTTGTGAACTTTCTTAAAAGGGTTATTGATGAAGTTGATTTGTTAAGAGAAGCTCATTGTGTAACTCGATCCTGTTTGAAGGATATGTAACGCCCCTGAGGATCTAAATTGGACGTTTTTTCTGTTATTTACTTATTTGAATATTCAGTATTGGGTCTAGTATTTGGTGATAAAATGAAATCAAAATTCCAATAATAAGTGGTTCAAGTTTAGGTTTGAAAATATAGTTCCAGAAATATGTAGAATATATTCTACTTTCTTATATTTTGGCAGGTGTCGACGAGCTGCTGAGGTGGTAACAATTGGACAGACGGTGGACAAAGAAAAGATCCAACGCTGGATTCTCACGAAGAATTTGAGATTCCGAAAGGAGTGATCGGCGACAACAGCGAAAAAGACATGCACGTGGAAGTGTCTGTAGCTCTGAACTTTGTTATATCATATCTGTATAACAAATTACCCAGGCGTCGCGTTGACCTGTTTGGTCTCGAACTGGAGAAAGGCCTGAAGAAAAAATTCGAAGGACATTGGTATCCGGAGAGGCCGTTCAAAGGGTCTGGGTTCAGATGTGTTCGTGTTAATGGTGAACAAATTGATCCCGTCATTGGTAAGGCCGCAGTGGCCAGCGGCGCCAATCTGGAAGAGATCAAAGGCTATTGGCCGTCCGAGCTGACCCTGTGGATTGATCCAGCCGAGGTCTCCTACAGAATTGAGGAGAAGGGTCCAGTGAAAGTCTTATATAGCGACCGTAAGGAAGAAGAATCCCTTCAGGATGCCATGGATCGGGAAATCCAGGCGGCCAGCCGAGGTTTCAACCCAGAAGCCCAATGCTTCAAACCAATCGACTCACTGTCGTCTTCTCTCAGCAGTTTAAGCCTCTCTCCCTCTTCACCGACTCCGTCATCGGGGAGGTGGAGCACGGCTACCTCTCCCTCAAGCGCCCTCTTCAACTCAACCAGTCCAGTGGCGCCACCTGCTGCGACCACCACAATGCCCGGAATATATTCCAAGCAGAGTATTACTCCACAGTTTACAACGGCAACGTTTGCTGCGACCAAGTTTGGCTCTACCAAGCTGAAGACGCAGATGAAGAGACCGTCTCGGCTATCACCGACGGAATTCGGTAATTTCTTCCGCCAGAGGGCGGCGACTCTGCAGACAGGTCTGCAGCCGAATGTTCCAACACGTCCTCGCTCCCTCTCTCCTCGTGACCCAAGGATGGAATTTTACATGGATCAACACCAAAGAATGATTATGACTCAACATTTTCATCAACAACAGCAACAACAGCAACAACAACAGTTCCAACAGTTGCCCTCTCCACTATCTCCGAGCCGACATCCCCTATCGAAGTTTCCAGCGAGTAGCGGTCTGCTGAATGCCAGCGACTATTTCCCTCCTCAGCAGCCATCCGAAGCAGGTGTTGTCGGTGGAAGATCGTCTGTGGGATTAGGAGATCTTTTCCACAGTAACTTCAATCAAGGAGGTCCAGTCAATAACTCTCCATTGTCTCCCGAAACCCCTAAGTCTTTCATTGACGGACTGAATGTCAACACGGTATCGTATCCCAGTCAGTATCAGCAGCGCCTACTTGTGGCCAACTAAGAGCGCTACCTGGTGGCCAGCTAGGTTTATGTATATCGGTTATTACAAATCGCTGGAACTGAAATCGCTTGGTTGGGATGCGCCATCCAAACTGACTGTTTTGACATGAAAATAACTTGCTGTTTAAATTTTCTATATTTGAATTGGCTGTGGTTCACAAACTATTCAGTAGTTCTAGTTAAGAACATTGATAAAGAAAAATAATAATACGACCACTGAAGGACTTTTCTTCACAATTTGTTGCTGAAACAAACTTTGGACGATTCAGCTAATTTTCATCGACAGAATAATTAGTAAATGAGTGAAACTGAACAGAAACTTTGTTGAAGAAATTCGATGATTCTTCTCTCAATTTGAGTGCGAAAGTCATTAATTGTGTATGGGCTAGTTTTGGACCTTGTTGTTTCCATAATCTATCTTGGATACGCTTGCTGACTTAACGTCCGGGTATCCACTGCTACAGATACCCATGTTTGTATATAAAAACTTAGCCTTATTTTTTGTATCGCAGAAATATGCATGATATATTTAATATATTTACAGTTTTGAAAAGAAAAGAAAGTATATAATATAATGGAAATACGGGGTACGTAGGAAAATAAAATCCCGAAACATAGTCCGGGATTCCCACTGCTATGTGAACTTTGAGAGTAACGCGCCTGCGTGCATTGCTTCATCGTCTCATCGCACATTGTACTATATTTGCCTATATTGTTATGTGATTTGAATGTTGATGTGGTATCGGTGTCTTCACGAAGTGAATTTTGTCATGATCGAAGCTGGGTGGTTTTCACACCGGTTGATGATCATTCCTGGCTCACCTCCAGAGCTGCATACATTATGGACTCGTCCCTAAAACAGGTTGCTTGGAGTCGAGAGTATATCTCGTCAGCTCTCTCTTCATATAAATGTACACAATATGGCAGCATATACTATCGACTCAAAGCAGCCTGTGGTCCCTAGTCATGGATTGACTGAGAAAGGTTACTTAGAAGCGGACAGGCCACGATATTATGGCATATGGCACGTCTTCATGTAAACAAGGAAGGGGTTGATCGAGTCGCCAAGTTTGGAAAGACATATCTCAGTACTGCTGTAATTATTCCTTGCCCCTCTCCTCCGCCATTCTCAACCGTTTTTTTTATTTAGTATCCGTCGTAGAGACTGCATAGCCGGACGGTTAGGGGAAAATAGCGCGAGATTTCCAGGATTCTTCTTTATTTACGCCCCAGCTCTCTGACATTCCCGGCATGCATCGCACCGCCCCTGACATTCCCATCAAGTTTAACGCTCGTGGATCTAAAACGAAATGGATTATTTCCAGATTGGCCTATTTTAAACCACGGACTGTATTTACTGCACCGGGATCCTTTCCATTCCGCAAAGTTGAGTATAATTTAAACAGACATACTATATATGGCTTAATACGTTGCTTCATATCAGGAGCAAATGAACTAGAGGTGTGTATCATTATATTAGACTAACTGTACGGCAGTCTACATGTCTACATCAGTAGACTCTTGCACAGTCCCTACACACGCAAGACAAAATGAAAAGGCGCCATGCGGGAGATTTAACTGGCTGAGTATCCAAAATCCCTCCATCAGCTCATCTTCCATGATGCAACACTCGCGTTTTGCTTTGAATCTGCGCGAGCACAACACATACCAATCTTACTGCGCAACTACGTCACATCCTGTGTTATAAGGAGGGAGGCGGTGGCCAATGCTTTCTAGCTAGTCTAAGTGTAAGGATGCAGACGTCTAGTTCATTTGCTTTTGTTGCTATATACTTGCTCCGATATAAAGTCCTCCTATAGCATGATATTTGCCATCAAACCTACTTTTCCGATATTACCTCGAAGACTGAGTTCATTTGGGACGGTCGATCCCATTCCAGCACTATTAGATCGCCATATTCAGAAAATGAGTTTTCCTCCACAGAGATGAACTTCCCGTACGTACAAAAAGCCACAGCTTCCGTTGAATTAATTAGACCCAGCAAAAATATTGATTGATAAATCTGACTGCGAGGGACAAGTCAAAATGCGGCGACTTTAAGGAAGGACTTTGATTCAGTGAAAGATAACTCTTTATCCACAAGGATTATAGGGAATTTTGACTATACGACTTTCGACATTGGTGATATGTACATATTTAAGCGTTTTCTTCTTGTCGTCTGGTTTTGTCCGTCATTGTTGTCACGTGACCATACCTGATGGCAACCAAGGTCACTTAGGGATCATGTTTACAAGCGATTCATTAAACAGTATACGTGTAAGCATGAACATATAACTATATATATATATCAGATACATAATTATATATATATTATATTCATATACTTTATACTGTTATACTTTGGGTACAAATGGGATTTATCTTTTTTACGTCATTAATACTAAGATTTGACTGATGTTCAGAGGTCAGCTTTAATTTTGTATCTGGAAGAATATTGTTGTACAGAAATGTAAGAAAAGACTTTTATCGTCCGACGTGTAATTACTTATCTATACCTATATACCGTAGTATGTCGTAACTCCGATATCAGCCCTGTTACGCATTCATATAGATATGATATAGAGTAGCGGTATAGCATAAATGTATATTTTCTATTTTCGGTTCTTTAGATTTCTCCAGACTTCACAAACGGTGTAGTTCCCGAGTCCTGACTTCACCAACAGCCCGGTTAATATTGGTATATGTCTTGTTACAATACGAAATCGTATCTGATTGACTGCATGTGTCTGATGTCACATTGGAACTGTGTTCACTTAAATTCCCGGATCAAACGTCGAATTGTAATGTTTGTATTATTACATATTTTTAAGTTTGTAATAAAAAAAATACGTTTAGCATATTGTAAATTGTCTCTGGTATCCCTTTATTTATTTCCTGAAGGTGAATTCCGTTGGACCTTCCCGTGTATTAGCCTGCACGTGTTGAGCTCGGCTGGTACATATGTGAAAGTTTCCCAGTTACTTGTTGACGGGCGGTGGTTCTCTTCAGGTACTGCGGCTTTCTCAACCATTAAAAATCAACTTGAGTGTGATATTAAACCACCCCTCTCCCTCTCACTCGCCGACATGTGTTTAGTGGTAAAACATTTTGGTGTCTAGGTTTTGAAAACATGCGTTTAGGTTTTAAAAACATATGTGTATATAACCTGAACGCCTACGTGCTTAAAACTTAAACTCCCATGTATTTAAATCTATAAACACGTTTAGGTTGGAACGTGATCTCGAACTGAACCTCACTTTTAGCGTTCTAACTTTAAACATGCGATTCCCACTGTACCATGCATTACCTTTCGTCCGTTTTGCATTTTATAGGACAATTTCGGAAAGTTTAACGGATACGGGTTCTTGTTGCTCCAATGCAGTTTGCTGAGAAGCAACAGGAACTTGATAATGTGATATCTAGCACTGTAAGATCACTTGTCTTTATTGCACCATGTAAGCGTCCTGTCTGTGTCTTGTGTGTTGTCCACGGTGTTTATAGGGTGCATGCATGGAAGGTGTGTAGTTTCATTCTGCTTCACAGATTTCTTCTTTGAAGTAGCAGGAACACAACTCGGCTGGGTGGTGCTTAGTTGGTTCGTCGCAATATATCTGAAATATTGTTGAAAGCGTCAAATTCTATTCACTCACTCACTTACCCGGATGGTCCGATATTCATCCAATAGCCCAGCTATGGCAGATTACGTTCGTGTTGAACTTGGTCATTTATCACTATAATTTCACTGGCGGTATTAAAAACACATGAATCTCCATTCAGGATTTTGTCACTATTCTGACGTGTCGAACACTCTACCCATGGCGTACAGGTCTTACCAACCAAAGAAAAAAGACTTCACCCAACTTTGAAATAATGTAAACTTGTTTGCCATTGGAATTGACCGTCTCTGTTATTGCGAAGCGCTACCGGTATCCAATACTTTAACGTGAAATCTAGTGACAATAATATTTTTTATTCCACTTCGTGGCTTCGGAAATATACGATCATGAATAACTTTTGTAACATTTAAGATGCTGATTTTCAAGTAAGGCATCTCTTGAACCGCAAAATGGCGGCTGATGTCGACAGTTTCATCTGATTGGCTCACACAGTTCACGTGATGTTTATTTCTATAGGGGCTCTAAAATATCTGCCAAAAGTAGATTCAAAATGAACTTGGTCTCTCCCGATTTCAGTCTGAGCATTCGTTAGTTTTGACTAGGATCACGTATTGATCGAAATTAAAACATAAACTGAATGGGTGTTATTTAGATCTCCTGGACTTTTTATTCGTCAGACCGATCCTGTGGCATATTATTAGTATAACGACACGTTCATAAAGTTAGACCGCGGTTCGCAGTTCGCAGCTTGTTACTCGCGGGGACCAATCATTCAGCCACTCATAGCAGCGCCCCTATACCGTATCTGTAAATTGCTCATGTTGAATCAAATGGCAAATTTGGAGGTACGGATAAGGTATATGCCTTAACTGTACCTGTCCTGTATGTATGTCGAATCTATGGCCTGTATCTTATTGAGACCTTCTCTTATTACTGTGATGGTGACATGTCGGAAAGGTCCATTGGCTGTGACCCAGATGACACCAAGCGGTATTAATCCATGAAAATACGGTCGCCTCCGAGCGGGAAAAGTATGGTATATTTCTTATGGTTGCTCTTGACCACTAAATATGTGGTCAGAAGACTCATTCGACCATAATTTTGCTTGAGCGAGCATATATTGTATGGTCAACTTGACCATATAATTCACTGTCGGAGCGACCATAAAATATCTGGTCGCCTGGTGACCAGATCTGTTATGGTTACTCCGACCATAAGTTGTATTGTCAGATAGTGACCATAAAACATATGGTACGTCATATCTATACCATAACTTCTTTGGTCGCGGGCAACCATATTTTTTATGGTCGGTTCGACAATATCCTGCTAACAGTCTGAGCATTCGTTAGTTTTGACTAGGATCACGTATTGATCGAAATTAAAACATAAACTGAATGGGTGTTATTTAGATCTCCTGGACTTTTTATTCGTCAGACCGATCCTGTGGCATATTATTAGTATAACGACACGTTCATAAAGTTAGACCGCGGTTCGCAGTTCGCAGCTTGTTACTCGCGGGGACCAATCATTCAGCCACTCATAGCAGCGCCCCTATACCTTATCTGTAAATTGCTCATGTTGAATCAAATGGCAAATTTGGAGGTACGGATAAGGTATATGCCTTAACTGTACCTGTCCTGTATGTATGTCGAATCTATGGCCTGTATCTTATTGAGACCTTCTCTTATTACTGTGATGGTGACATGTCGGAAAGGTCCTTTGGCTGTGACCCAGATGACACCAAGCGGTATTAATCCATGAAAATACGGTCGCCTCCGAGCGGGAAAAGTATGGTATATTTCTTATGGTTGCTCTTGACCACTAAATATGTGGTCAGAAGACTCATTCGACCATAATTTTGCTTGAGCGAGCATATATTGTATGGTCAACTTGACCATATAATTCACTGTCGGAGCGACCATAAAATATCTGGTCGCCTGGTGACCAGATCTTTTATGGTTACTCCGACCATAAGTTGTATTGTCAGATAGTGACCATAAAACATATGGTACGTCATATCTATACCATAACTTCTTTGGTCGCGGGCAACCATATTTTTTATGGTCGGTTCGACAATATCCTGCTAACAGTGTAGCAGCGCCCCCCCACCCCCTGGCTTCAGATTTGCGATATGAATATGCAAAGATATAGAGCATGACATTCTCTCTTGCTATGCAGAGTTTGGAGTTCAAAGTACTCATGATAAAAAATTACAGATTTCCATATCTGATCGAATAACAAACTGCGAACTGCAGACCGCGGTCTAACCTTATGAACGTTATAGCTACACCAAAAACAGGTGCGTAAATTTTGCTTCAAGATTACATTTGCAACGTACCTGTTTGGTTCAAGTTACGAATACCGGAATGTAGGCCAAAAGTTAATACGCATCGGTGTCGTGCATGACACCATTACTACGCATAAAGTAAACTGAAACAGATGTTGATTATTTATTCGCTTATCTTTGGCTGTAATTGTTTACTCATGTCTCCATTTAGCTTTAGTGAACATTACAATTTAATATTAAAATAATTTTGTACTTTGACGACTGACATATAGTCAATCATGCATTACCCTGGAATCAAAATCAGCAATATCTCGGCAGAGTTTATCTCCCCCTGCTTTCTGTTAAATAACGAAGGGAGATACGGTAACTTTATAAAAAGGAAAATTAATCAGGAATGACACTCCATTTTCCCTCTCGCTATGGATTCCTGTCTTCCACCTAAAGCACGTTATACAAAATCGCGACAACGTTGAGGATGTGTTACATTTCTATATACATGCAAACTGTTTGTATTTTATAAACTCTTCTTGTGCACGGAGTTTAGGGTAGGAGCTGCACCAGTTTTCATATACACGGAGTTTAGGCCAGGGGCTGCACCAGTATTTATGTACTCTGAGATTAGGCTAGGAGCCGCACCAGTGTTCATGTACACGGAATTTAGGCTAGGAGCTGCACCAGAGCTCATGTACACTGAGTTTAGGCTAGGAGCTGCACCAGTGTACATGTACACTGAATTTAGGCTAGGAGCTGCACCAGGGCTCATGTACACTGAGTTTAGGATAGGGGCTGCACCAATGTTCATGTACACGGAGTTTAGGCTAGGGGCTGTACCAGTGTTCATGTTCACTGAGATTAGGCTAGGAGCTGCACCAGTGTTCATGTACACTGAGTTTAGGCTAGGAGCTGCACCAGTGTTCATGTACACGAAGTGTAGTGTAGGAGCTGCACCAATGTTCATATAAACGAAGTGTAGTGTAGGAGCTGCACCAATGTTCATGTACACTGAGTTTAGGCTAGGAGCTGCACCAATGTTCATGTACACTGAGTTTAGGCTAGGAGCTGTACCAGTGTTCATGTACACTGCGATTAGGCTAGGAGCTGCACCAGTGTTCATGTACACTGAGTTTAGGCTAGGAGCTGCCCCAGTGTTCGTAACTTCACGAAGTGTAGTGTAGGAGCTGCACCAATGTTCATGTAAACGAAGTGTAGTGTAAGAACTGCACCAATGTTCATGTACACTAGTTTAGGCTAGGAGCTGCACCAATGTCCATGTACACTTTGAGTTTAGGCTAGGAGCTGCACCAATGTTCATGTACACTGCGATTAGGCTAGGAGCTGCACCAGTGTTCATGTACACTGAGTTTAGGCTAGGAGCTGCCCCAGAGCTCATGTACACTGAGTTTAGGCTATGAGCTGCACCTGTGCTCATGTACACTGAGCTTAGGCTAGGAGCTGCACCAGTGTTCATGTACACTGAGCCTAGGCTAGGAGTTGCACCATAGTTCATGTACACGGAATTTAGGTTAAGAGCGGCACCCCAGTGCTCATGTACACTGAGCTTAGGCTAGGAGTTGCACCAGTATTTATGTACTCTGAGATTAGGCCAGGAGCTGTACCAGTGTTCATGCACACGGAATTTAGGCTAGGAGCTGCACCCCAGTGTTCATGTACACTGAGTTTAGGCTAGGAGCTGCAACAGTGTTCATGGACACTGAGCTTAGGCTAGGAGCTGCGCCAGTGTTCGTGTACACTGATCTTAGGCTAGGAGCTGCACCAGAGCTCATGTACACTGATCTTAGGCTAGGAGCTGCATCAGTGTTCATGTACACTGAGCTTAGGCTAGGAGCTGCGCCAGTGTTCATGAACGCTGAGATTAGGCTAGGAGCTGCACCTATGTTCATGTGCACTGAGCTTAGGCTAGGAGCTGCGCCAGTGTTCATGAACGCTGAGATTAGGCTAGGAGCTGCACCTATGTTCATGTGCACTGAGCTTAGGCTAAGTGCTGCACAAGTGGTCCTGTACACGGAATTCGTCCTAGGAGCCACTGAGTTTGTAGGAGTATAGGCAGAGGCTGTACCAGTTTTGTCTGTGGTACACTGAGTTTAGGGAGGAGCTGCACCAATATTCATGTTCACGCAGTTCAGGCCAGGAGCTGCACCAGAGTTCCCGATACTTGGAGTTTAGGTTAGGAGCTGCACCAGTGTTCATGTACACTCAGTTCAGTCTTGGAGCTTGGTTTGACCTAGTTTTCCAATAAATCTTCTAGTATCTACTCCTCCGAACGCGCTGAACCGATCGACGCGACACTTGACATACATGATCAATGATTCGACGACTCTCCTCATGGAAAGTATTCTTCGAATATTCCAGAAACGGATCTTGATGGCGAAAACGACAGTATGGATATTATTCGACACAACGATAAAGAACGGACAGATGATCCCAAAGTCAGAAATTGCACCGATTTCCCCGAGCGCGCCCCGAAAGGGTGCTTTGGGTGTGAATAACAAATTCACCCAAATGGAACGAAATGTCAAACAGAGGTAGTGCATGACGTGTAGATTAAAGAGCATGCCTTTTCCATTTTGCTATTGAACCATAGGTTTGGCGGTCATATTGGTTTGACATAGTTTTCTAGAAAAACTTCTATGAACACTATGGAACCGCTTGACCGATCAACGCGACATTTGACATGCATATTTGATGAATGGAGCTCTCCGAGAATTACTCCTGGAAAGTTGCTATTTAAATAAATATTGCCGATATCGACCAATCAAAATCGTCCGATTTTCAAATAACGAATTTTGATGGCGAAAATAGCTAGATTTATGTTATTCGACATGATCAGGAAGAATGAATGTGTCCCAAAGTCGGGAATTGCACTAACTTATCCGAACGGGACCCAAAAAAAGCACTATAACTGATACACTTGGATCTCATTTTTTGTCGCTAGCCGTCATATTTCAGCTATGGTATTGCCCAGTAATTACACCTGGGCATTGTCAATTCACTATATAGTTGGTTGGTACTTGTTATATTCCTCTTCTGTGAGATGATACTATTTAGCAGTCAATATAACAATATCCAAAGAACTTGGAAGTTTGAATTTCCATATTTCCAATTTATGATGGAATTTCGCTTATTTGACCGGATGTCCTATTTTCAGTGAATGCGCATGTCTAAAATATATCGGATGTTATGGAAGGGGTTTAGGATGACAGTTTTCACACGTACCTAACAGGTAGGCCACAGAAAATTGTTCTTGTCTTCAGACAGTGGAGCACGTTTATGGTGTTGTCAATATTGATCTAAGTTCATTGATATTTGTTGACCTACTTTAAAGTATAATCTCTACACAGCTGTTTATATACTTATTACAGGGACAGATGGTAGAGGAGTGTTCTCGTAGCCACAGAAATGTTTGCTTTCTGCGGAACCGTGCGTTTATATATACCAGTATTATATACGTATTGATTGGCTTAGAAGCCAGCTAGCCCAGATGCTTGGATACAATTTCTTAAATCCACAGTGATATGAATTTTGCATGTTGAGCAGCAATTTCGTCCAAAGAGAATTCTCCCGTTCATAAGTGCAAAATCTTTTGTCTGGGAAGTGATCGGTCAAACAGTTCACAATAGTACATTTTTCAGCTCCCCGATCATGTTGCACCATGGCCACAGAGATGGGGACGACACCGGCTGAACGAGTGAGCTAATGGGGATAATTATCATATGTGCTAATTATTCGACAAAAGGCTGAAAAGAAATATTAATTATTTTGGTGCGAAAATGGGAACTAATACTAAGTGTGATATATAATTATTTTATTTTAGTTAAATTCATTTGTTCGTTAATGCCGAATCACGTTCCTATATAGAGCTATAACAGGGTATTTTTAGGCATTATTCAGTTCAGGCTGCATTTTCTATCAACAGTATCCAGACACCTCACATCAGGATAAAAGTAAATAAAATATTCATATCTGCCACAACAGAACCATTTATCCCTATTCATAGCCGCTCCAAATTGAAATATATCAGACAAAAAGGTGGGCCTTTCATAAACACTGATCCTAAGCCTAAAGATTATGCATTTTGTTCCCCCAAAATTGCATATCAATTCAAATTCAACAAAAAGGCGGACTTAAAAATGCCTTGGAGATGATTCCCAGAATTTTTTTCCCACTTCTACCCCCTCCCGATAGGAGAAAATAAAATCAGTCTAATGAGTTTGAAAACATGAAACAACGGACTCTTTTCTCTTTTCAATTCTAACCCAACGATACATCGTGCACTCACAAATTAAGCAATATTTCTATAAAAAAATATGGTGCCGCCGCCCCCCTGTTTTTATTTCATGATTTTGCTTATCTTAGCTTAGCAAGTTATTACTAAATGTTTAAGGGCATTCTCACTTTTAAAACTGAATGGGATCTACTCCCATAAAAGCCTAGAGTATGCATGTCCGGTAAACCTCCCTCGTTCGGCCTGCTAATGTGGGCTGCATCGTCGCGAGCACAACGACTTCCCGCGCCTATTCTCTCCGGGTCTAATCGTTGCAAAAAAGGAGGTTTGTGTCTCTGGGTCCCGTAAATATCGTGGTGGCCAATCCCCATTTACCGTTTAGGCTGTCTGTGACACGTGACTAAAATTTAAATTCCTTATTTGGCATGAACATGCAAGCGCCTGCGCCTGTGCGCTTGTGTGTTATCCCATAATTGCATCGTAGCGTAGTAAGGTATTTGATTGGTCGTATTGATGATCACGACGTTTGAGAGAGATGACGTATATTCATGAATGGTGTAGGCCTATCCAATAAAGACTCGGTGCGGTAAAACAGCCAGATCCATCGTGGATGCGTGCCTCTGGAGGAGCGAGCACTTGTGGGCCTGTGCGTAACGGTTGAGGAACTGGTAAATTGACTATGTCGGCAAGACAACGTCGTGTCATGTAGCTCGGATAGTTCACAAGGGATGATGTTCCTCTACATGTTCTAGCAATAGGGATGACGTTCCGCTACAGGTTCCAGCAAAATTGACGACGTTCCGCCAGAGCTTCTAGCAATACGGATGATGTTCCGCTGCATGTTCCAGCAATACTGGCGACGTTCCGCTACACGTTCCAGCAATACGGGCGAAGTTACACTACAGGTTCCAGAAATACTGACGACGTTTCCGCTTCATGTTCTAGCAATACTGGCGACGTTTCCGCTACAGATTCTAGCAATGCGGGCGACGATTCCACAGCAGATTCTAACAATACGGACGACGTATCCGCTACAGGACCCAGGAATACTGCCGACGTTTCCACAGCATGTTCTATAGCAACGGTTTCTAGTGTTATCCATAAGAAGTGTATTTGTTGCTATTCCGAGCTTCTAAATGCCACTGAAACAAGTTTGAAAAAATAGGTTGCAAAGGACCTTGTATCTTTAGATGGGTAAATGACCCTAGGTCATGTGCAATACAGAAGTACCAAAATAAAATACTTCCACCACAAGAAATTGTTCAATTGGCATGATACAATATTATATTGTATACTCAGAAAAATTTCAAGGCACCGAGCCTCATGATTCTGGAGTAACAGGGCCGTAAAGTAGTGCATTTGTGCAAAATAGTTGATTCTGAGATATGTTCTCTGTAAACACATGAAGATAAACGATAACCAGAACCAGATTTGGTCTACAACTACGTATTGGAACAGCGAGTATGTTATATCAAGCTGGTTCTGGTTATCGTTTATCTTCATATGTTTATAGAAAAAAATATGAAGTGTTTTCGCCTCACAATTGGCGATTTTGCACGAATGTACTACTTCATGACCTGTTATTCGAGAATGATGAGACTTTCTTCATTTGCTTCATTTCAAACTTGAATTTAGCAAGATAGCAAATCTTGGGAAGACTGAGACACCTATATTTAGTTGAAGGTTCCTTCTTTCAGAAAGTATTTGGGGGTTGACAAATAGATTGAATAGTTTGTGAGAAACTTCAATTTTGAAAAGAGTGGCGGTACCGTACCAAACCTATTGTCTTGTAATCCTGAATAAATAAGCCTTTCTCTGCTAGCCTTTCTCTGCTAGCCTTTCTCTAGTCTATAGCGGTATTGTTTTGGAAAGAAACAGGCGAGTG
Source organism: Hanleya hanleyi (assembly GCA_036873755.1). NCBI lineage: Eukaryota > Metazoa > Mollusca > Polyplacophora > Lepidopleurida > Hanleyidae > Hanleya > Hanleya hanleyi. The sequence continues at coordinate 42,957 of JAVTVY010025570.1, forward strand.
GGTGTGCGAAACCGTCCTCAGGTGTTAGACAGATCCACAGGTGTGCGAAACCGTCCTCAGGTGTTAGACAGATCCACAGGTGTGCGAAACCGTCCTCAGGTGTTAGACAGATCCACAGGTGTGCGAAACCGTCCTCAGGTGTTAGACAGATCCACAGATATGCGAAACCGTCCTCAGGTGTTAGATAGATCCACAGGTGTGCGAAACCGTCCTCAGGTGTTAGACAGATCCACAGGTGTGCGAAACCGTCCTCAGGTGTTAGACAGATCCACAGGTGTGCGAAACCGTCCTCAGGTGTTAGATAGATCCACAGGTGTGCGAAACCGTCCTCAGGTGTTAGACAGATCCACAGGTGTGCGAAACCGTCCTCAGGTGTTAGACAGATCCACAGGTGTGTGGAATTGTCCCCGAGGGCGAGACATCGTCATCAGGTGTGTGGAATTGTGCACAGGTGTGCGAAATTGCCCTCAAGGTCTTAATATACTTAAGCAGAATTAGTCAGGAACACACTTCGAGCGAAGTAATTTCTTTCAGATCACCTAAAGTAGATATATTTCGCACTTTCGTAAACATTGCGTTGATGCCATTGCAACGCAAGGAGATCTTCCATATTTGGGTATAGCGGAATGAGCGACCATCTTCTGTTCATGTGAGTGTTTGACTTTGATAAAAGGATATCTGTAAGCATTTGACAAAAGCAACAACATGCAGTTTTGCCGTGATCAACGCTTCTCTCCTCCTAAATAAACTGTTTGTTTGTGTGTTTCTTTGTTTGTTTGTTTGTTTACCAGTAAGTCGTAGATTCAGTAATCATGGAGAAACAAATCCTTCAATGAGCCCACTAGTTTATGTCACATCCATCTGTAGCTACATCCTCCCCATCCCCTACCACACCCCAAATCCCACAACCATACCCGCAAACATGCACGCTTATATTTTAGAGACCTAACGGTCTACCCTATAAGGCGAATCAATCCACATACACCACATAAACCGCTATCGAAAATAAGACTACTCCCACGCAGCCTCAAGGAATTGATCGTTTCCATGGCAATCTCTAGCTGACGTTGGCGGTAAATAGTCCTGCTGCTAGTCTGCCTCATGTAATCTTACTACAAGTGTCGATATCATTCTCCACTGTTATACTGACCAGTGTCACAGCGACCCGTTTTCGTGTATAGAGGATGTGAATCTTGTCTACATACTCGTCCGTTTCGGGATGAGTGATAACTCGTCGAGACTTCTCGGCCGTGACATTCGATTACCGCCCTTTGCCATGCGCCGGGACCCTTGCCTCCCCCGCCAAACAGAATTGCTGGCAGCCGTCTGCGCTCTTCCAATGTTCGCTTATCAAATAAACAGGTTCCAATCAAGGCTGATGTAACGATATTCCCTGTTTCTATCTTCGGTTCGCTACTAATCCAGCCATTATTCGTTAAACCTATTTAACAACATGTGACAGCCTTGTGTAAAATCTAATACAATCCATATGCATATCAAGCAAATGACACTTTCCCGGCAGTTGTTCCCTTTTAGAATACGACTGAATGGAAAGATTTTGAAAACTGCTGTTCTTATTTATACGAGAACATCAAACAGTTTTTGGAAGCGGAAAGATTGCTCCCGTACTCGAGCTTTTCGTCTTGAAAAATTGAAAGTAGAAAGATGGAAAGCTGTCCAGCTTTCTAAAATGAATTTATGGCATGAATGAATGAATGAATGTTTATTCACCACACAGCAAGAGAAAACAGATATGCAGAATATATAAAAATGAGTAGTTAGCCGTATATGTGGCGGGAATAAAACCCCAGAGGGCTTGTTCTATCCCGAATTAACAAGTGAATATACATAGGCTAATTTCAGCGACAGGACTATATATAGTTCTTGTGGAAATAAAATTATATACAAATCATGGAAATGTTAATATATATACAGAGGCGGTGAATAAGATATAAGCACCACTATTGCTAATTTGTCGAAAAATTAATGCCTAGGACGAGAACATTTAGTTGTTACAAAAGTACGTAGGCCCCCCCTATATAGACGTGACGCGCTGGGTAGATAACTGCATGAGCATGCTTAACTGATGGTGATAAAGAAGATCGGATGAAAACTCACAGATTGCAGGAGAGTACAGAGTGAAATAAATAACTAGTAAGACATGGGTTTCAATGAGCTGTGCGCATACCAGGTTAACGTGTTTCAAGCTGTTTAACAGGAAATTTTTTAGGCGAGATTTAAAAAGAGACTTGAAGCCACAAGATTTCAGGCTGACGGGTAGAGAATTCCATAATCGCGGTCCCTTTATTTTAAAAGAATAGAATGAGTTGCGATTTATAAAATGGCCTGTATAAATTAAGGTTGGCCTGTCTGGTTGGATAGTTGTGTATAGCGGATAGGTTAGTGAAGAAATTTTGCAAGCTGGAGGGAAGAAAGACTAAATGCTAGAAAAATTTGTGTGCAAATATCAGAATAAGATAATCATTTATTGTATGTCTATATGGTATTTCGTCTCGAAGATCAATATTATCACTCGCCCTGCGGACTCGTGAAAATATTTATCTTCTCGGCGAAATACCAGACTGTATACCGACGTAATAGCCTGGTATAACTTATAGTATGCTTGTAAAGTTTTGCACTGGTAACGCGAATGAAGTGAATAACGCTGTTGGATCTGTCTCTCTATAACTGTCACGATATAAAATATGACGGTCGTATAGATGATTTAAGATTGGTCGATTTCACACGACAATCGGGTATCGAGGTATGTGGTGAAAACTTTAATGGGGATCCCTTTGTTCATCCAAAAATGGTCCATAGATTTTTCCGCAACAATGAACACAAAGTTTCATGTGATTAAAAATTCACATTTACCAATATTTATGTGATCAAACATGGTTGACGATTCTCACAAATTATTGTCACGTGAAGAAATATGGCCGTCATATACATGATTCACATTGAACAAATCTGTACCCTTGCATCCTGATAATGATTGTCGAAGCGGTTTTACAACTCCCCCTGCTCATGCTTCTCCTCCTCCTGTTTCTTCTCCCCCTGCTCATGCTCCTCCTGCACTTGCTCTTACCCCTTTTACCTCCTCCCTATACCTGAAAATCCTAATATCCCACTACTCTCCGCTGTACAGGATAAATAACTTTAGCATTTTATTCTGATATAAGAGTTTTACTTTTCATACTATTCTGCTATATTTTGGATGTCATTATGTAAGAATCCGTCACAGGTTTGGGGCGGATAAGCTAGATTTGATCACTGTGGGGACGTATTATAATTAAAATCTCCTATATGCGCTATAATTCCCTAATGCTCTATGAACTCCTATATTCAGTATAATCCACTATATGCTATATAATCCCCTGTATGCTCTATAATCCGCTTTTTGCTTTCACTGTGGCTACGGGAAATATTCCGTTCAATGAACTTAAATGGTGACTGTATGTGCGAAGATAGTGATTTTCGGCGGAAAGCATTCAGACCGATGCGGTCATGCCATTCAAGTCCACATGAACATCTACAATAAAAGCGTATATTTGTCTGTGGGGTCATATAACTTCTGGTACGTCGGCATCTTTTTCCACCACCCCTGTTATTTTGCGTTTAATTTTTGCCTGTATATGATGAGATTTTACTGGTGAACGTACCGTCCCCGAGGCTTGCCCTCTGTATATATCTTTGTGATTGTAGTTTTGTGACTGGTAAACATGGTGTAGAATGAAACGCTTGGTCGGTCCCCCTATCAAACTTTCTCCCCTATTTCCGGAACGACAAAAAAAAAATGAAAGCTGACCCACCACGACTTTTTGAGTTTATCATATTGGGGTCATTTTGAGCCTATTTGCATAACCCCCGAGTAAAGGATCATGGGTACATTCAAGATGGTGGCGATGTGGGGTACCAGAAAATTGAGGTTTTCGTCATTTTTCTTCAAAAGTCCTGCTTTTCTTCGAAGAAAACTGGGCAATATGTATTTTATTTCACATCAGACTATTATTTACTAAATTATCATGCAGATTTTGCAAAGTAAAATTATAAACAACAAAATCGAAAAATCTGATAGAAAAATCGATGTTGTTGGGGAGAAGATGGTTAATTTCAATGACACGTGAATATCTTCGCAGATTTAGGGAAATGGGGCTAATTTTAGCAAAGTTTTACTCTCGTAATCCTACATACCGGAAACCTATTCTTGGAGCTAATTTCCTATATATATATTCCATACCTCTCACATTATTCCATATGGAGAAAAAACGTATGCAGAATTGTATTAACGCTATACTTCCATATGCTAAGGAGATAACTGACGTACAACAACCACACCAGGCTGAAAGATTGGGATTTACATATACTCCTATATACTAGTTTTCCTCGTGTGGAATCCAACCCGCGGATATATTTCATTATTTTTTTTATCTACCGCTACAGTGGCATGTTTTCGTCTCTTTTCTCAAAACAACCTGACCTTTTCGTACTCTTTACAGTTCGTTTTGAAGACACCTTTTTGACAGACTCATCCTTGAAATCGACTTTTTGTGTATATCTATCTCAGTTCTTCGAAACATAATTTCTCTTTCCACTTTGCTTGATAGTTCATTTGGACTACATATCTAGAGTGCGAACTCCTCGCGGTAACGCCTAATCGAAACTAGGAAAGCTTTGATACACTCAAGTCGGAATCTACGTATTACTGCTCTACATTTAGTAATTCATTCTCTTTGGCTGTCTCTATTTTTGATTTCTGATTCAGAGATCTATCAAATACAATGTCTGACAAGACATCTTGATAACGATATGCTTGTTTATGAGTAAAATATCTGCACATGATTTTCTTGATAGTTCTGATATCTCTTTTGGCATAATTGTTTTCTCTTATTTATGTGTGACGTAATATGTAATGCCCTTCTTCTTTAATTATGCTATGTTTGTATATTCCCCGTTTTAATGAAGTAGAAAATTTTTGGCTTCCCATTGTTTAACCTAATAGATTTCCATAGATTTCCCATCCACTTCTGATGACGCAGGAAGCTGGCACTAATCTTGTAGAGCGGGATTTGGCTTCCCACCGTCTAAGAGGGTGTGAATTATTTTGCAACTTAACAGAAAATGTTGATCAGAACGACAAAGTTCGATAATTTAGAGAAGAATAGTTGATTTCCTGTCGAGAATAGCAGCTGTCCAACCTAGTTCATGGCTGATCCCTGGATACCATATGGCATTTAAGTTATCTGTCTCTGTCAATACATCATATAAGCACTATATCTACTTACACATGACATACGATCTATATACCCATATTTACCACGGTAGCCTTTCTCTATTTTAAAAGTCAATATCGATTCACCACATGTCCCCTCCTCCCACGCAAGATGTATATGTATCTGCGTCCCAGTGTAAAATGTAACTTTTAATTTCGGCATTATTTATTTCGCTTTCAACCAGCAAAACTATGTTATATTGGCAAGAGTTTGCACTCAACGGATAGCCCCAACCGTCACAGTTCGGTATATCAATATCTAATAAATTGCCATGATCGAAAGCACTTTTGATGATAAATTGATAATTGAAATATGACACTAATATCTATTCGCATCTCTGAAAAACACATTGACGAATTTACATTCAGGGTATTGCATAAATAATTTTATTTTTAAAAAAAACATCAAACGCGCAAGTTTTGTCACTTTCCCGGAGTATTTTCTTTGCAAAACTTGCTCCAATAATTGATCAGTAACATGAAAAGATGCGTCAAATAATAAAACTTCATTTCAGGATCGTACTTTAATAAATTTCGTTAATCTCACAGTTCGGCAGAAAACACGATTTTGTGAATAACTTCTACAAAACAATTTTACCGCTGATGAAATTCTTAAACGCATAGTTTGATCAGTAGGTGCGAGGATTGCAAAATGGAGATAAAAATGTAACTTTTACCAGAATCTATGCATAGTCACTTTGTAGCTGAAAGCAAAATTTCAGAAAACGTTTTGCACATTAAAGAATTCTAACTATCTCAGGATTTGAAGCGGCATTATACGTTCACTACCGGATTTATGAAATATTCGTTAACCCTATCTGACCTGGGCGATTTGGGGTGTACCGCAGCCTGGGGGGGGGGGGAGAGGCGGAAAGTGCCCCCTATATATTTTCGCTATCGCTAAGGCTAGAGGGCTGAAACTTACCACATTATATCTTTGGATCAAGCTCTACAAGAAAATGTAAAAAGAATCCAAGATGGCCGCCATGATGACGTCACGGTGACGTCATTTTCAAAAAAAAGCATATTTCGACGATTTTTCGGTCAGAATTTTCGAATTTTTCATTTTTGTTTTTTCTTCGCAAAAACTTCATGCTAAATTAGTAAATAATAATCTGATATGAAATAAAATAGGTTTTACCCACTTTTCCATACAGAAGAGCAAAAATGTTGAAGAAATATGACATCACGTTTCTGGTACGCCACATGGCCGCCATTTTTAATTTACCAATGTTCCTCTGCTAGGGGGGTTATGCAAACAAGCTCAAAATGACCCCAATATGATAATCTAAAAAGACACGGAGTTTCAGCTCTCAGTTTTCTGTCGTTCCAGAGATAGGAGCATAAAACCAACAGGGGACGGGGGGGCGGGGGGGGGGGCGGAAAGGGCGGAAAGTAGTAGTAGTAGTAGTAGTAGTAGTAGTAGTAGTAGTATAGGATATGGATTGGAGGGAAGGTAATCCGATTTTTACTTTGAAGACTACAACGTACCTTTAGGAACTAGTTATAACATAACAATTCAAATATGCATAATATGATACAGTGGAAGAGGAGGTAACTCTGCCTGGCACATGGACTTGATATCTGTATATGAACAGTGTACAATACTTAGATCTTTCCCTTGATGGAATTACCTCCTATTTTGACCTTTTAGAACAGATTTCACACGTATATTAGAAATTACTGTAATTGAGGAGTGGGGAATACTAGCCAGCAGGTGATTATTCGACAACTAGATAGGCTATCGACATATAGATGCAAATGACTCCGGGAAAAGGAAATCAGCGTCCAATTTACTTATATACCGGGACAAACAGGCCCCGGCAAATCTCTGCCAATTTTTGATTTACCTGGATTCGCGCAGATGTTTTGACCTTGGTTTTTCTGGTAGTCCTATTTCTCTTCCCCTGGACCTGGGAACTGATCCTCTGACTCCCATTGGACTGATGCCTTAACATCCCATCTCCCTTATCCTTCGACCTCCCCTTGGCCTGATGCTGGACTGTTTTTGTTTCATTAATGTTAACATCTTTGATTTATATGTGCTGTAAATCACCAGTCCAATTTCCTTCTTCAAACCTGCATTCTTAAAACGCTAATGTTAGTTTAACATCTAGGGTGTTGGAGGAGGGAAAGCATTTAGAAGTGTTGTATTTATAACATATAAGTGTTAAATGCAACATTTGAAGCTGTTGTATCCAACACTTAAACGTGAGGAATACAACACTTTCTAAGTGCTTTCCCTTCTCCAACACTCTAGATGTTAAATCTAACATTAGCGTTTTAAGAGTGTGCTAATATCTGTTAGAGCAGGTGCCTTGCTCCCTCGTCCAAAGGCCAGATACAGCCCACGCTATGACGTGTATAAGAAGGTAAATACTGTGAAATGTAAATTCGATCATTTCAGAACGGTATACCTTCAATGACAAACGCAACGTGATATTTGCGATCCTAAACGGCATCCATCAGGATAATATTTTCATAAGATTCACGATTTGACTTGTGACATTTACGCTCGACCATTATTATATTCCAAGTTTCTCTGCGGAGAATGACATACCCGTCATGTCGGTGATTGATGACAAGAATCAGGTGTGCACTAATATCACAGTAATTTACCTTGTCACATAGGCCTATATGGATTTAATATATAAGCACCAAATACCACATCATTCTACAGTCTGCGGTCGATCATTGAAGAATTTCCTCTCTTTTTTTCCGCCCACTCATTTCCAATGACAGTGATGGTAACGTTGTCACCTTCAACGAAACTTCCATGTTCGCCATTTGTTTTTTGTTTTTTTTTCATTGAGGTGGCTAAGTCCACCTCAAATGAAAACAAATCATTTAAGGAGATACGTAACACCCCTGAGGCGGTTGTGTACACCCCTTGATATCTTGTCTTCTGTAGCAATAAATATTCAACATAACAATAAAAAATATCAATATTTCATGAAGGCGTATGTCTCGTGGAATTCACTTATGTGATCTACATAACTCTTGCTACTACCGCCTAGAAAATATTCAAAATTAGAAGGAACGAAATGAAAACAGTAGCCTCCATTGCTCAATTGAAATTTCGTTAAAACTGTTTAACGTATTTCAAATTTGAAAGTATACCTTGATCAAAGACAACTAGTACTTTTCAATGGCATCTCATTTTTTTATTTATTATTTCTGTCTATAGTTTTACTTTGACAACATTTCAACTAAACTGAATTGACAAAAATCTATTATCTTCCAACTTTCTACATTAAAAGTTGAATGATTCAAACACTAAGTCGAACTGAGACGCCGTTGACTAGATCACAACGTAAATAACAGACAAGCCAACAAGAACTTTTAGATAATTAGCTTTACCAAAAAACTACGGAAATAGTTTCAGAAAAGGGGAATTCAACAAAGAAAAATGATGTCCGAAGCCCATGCCGCTCTTCCGATTATTAATACGAGAAGAAACAACCACACTTGAGTTGCCGCTCTCGCTTGAAGCAAACATCACAGAATTACATAAATAGAAGCTCTCCATTGACCCGGAGTTGCCTGCTCGTGGTCCCAGGGATGTGGTTTAGTGAAAACCCCATGTCTCCCATTTCCAAAAGAACGCCTATTAAGAATAAGGGCAAAACCGAAAGGGAGATATGGAATATGATATCATATGCGTGTGACGGCGTGGGTATATAGGCCTAATGTTAACGAATCCAATAAACACCAAAAGGGAGATGGAAATATTCTTGGGATTCTTCTTCAAGACATTTACGAAGTTGCCTTTTGGCCAGCAGTTAATACCGAATAAGTTTCGGGGGTACATCATCTATTGCCCACCTAACTTTCTGTGCCGTCCAATCCCTGAATCTGACAGGCCCAAATTTTAGGCAAAACTATTTCACTTTGGATCGGCTGGTAATACAAATAAATGGTTCTGTTTTTGCTAGATATCAGTCTTTACTTTCACCCTATTTTAAGGTATCAGGACACTAATAATAGAAGGTTCAGTCCGTTTCGAAAGGTTTTTAAAAAAATCCCCATGTTATGGCTCCAAATGCAACGTGATATTAGGTTATTTGAGAGAAATCGGTTTGTTACATAAGTTTTAATGTGTGTATGTTTTAATGTATTTACTTGAATACTAAGAAGTTTGTTTGATCGTCGCTATATACTAGTAGTGAAATACATGTATTGCTGAACGCGACGTTAAACTTCAATTCTTTCTCTCTGTACGTGATCTGTATATAAAAATCACTCCCTTAATATAAAAATCATGTCGGTGCAAAACTTGTTTGCCGATATTTTTGGAACAATAGATTAATTCTACACTCAACTACAGCTGGTATCATTTCGTTTCTGCCTATGCTTGAACACGAAGGAATAGCTCGAACTGGTGATAACTGGTGATAACTGGCAAAATGTTCAAATACTCATCAAGATAACCTTAATGCGCCTTTCTTTGACATAGTAGGGGAATTTTATGAAAAGTTTATAGCGTCAGCAATAAGATCGGGCTAGATGTAAGCATGAGTCTAGGGATGGGACGGGGTTGTGGGAGAATCCCTGCCGTGTATGACACCCATCCAGTGCAGGCTTTGGTAATATTTTGCTCAACTGCAAAACAATTAGCTACATCCAATAAAATGTGTATATTTGTGCACAATAACGTTTCTATACGATCCAATACCAGGTTAGGGTGCCAGTAAAAGGTGGGATAATGCCAGGATGCGCGCCCATTCTCACACTGGCAATAAACTGATCCGAATCATCGCAATTTCAACAAAGGGGAAATCGGTTAAATCAAATATCAATAGAATAACGTGGAAACGGTAACTTAAGGATTTTTATCCAACACGATTGTCCAAATTTAAGAAAAAAGTTTATTCAACTTTTTTTAATTCACTGCTCTGATTCTTTCTCCGGGTAAGATTATTCTTGTGAAAAAATATTTGCTTTTAGATGAAATTTAAGCTTTCAAAATCTTATTAGGAGTGGCGTCGAGACTCATAAGGAATTCCCCCTTGCGGGGAACATCATGGGGTTTCAAAATTTGGCACAGTTGTTTTAAACTAAGTAAAGAAAATAGCAGTGCTTCAGTTTTGCACATTATGTAGTGTTTGCCGAGACATTAATGCTTAAAATGTGACCTTCGTATTTCAACTAATTTTGTTCTGTTAATAAAAATATAACATTTGACAGAAAAAGATCTAGACCAAATGTTAAAAAAATTGAGGTACCAATATTTTTTGAAGGGTTGTTTTACTCGGCAAAGTTATGAATTTACAACTTAAACATTTCAAAATAGAGCCTCATTTTATGAAAAGGCTAGCCAAGTTTTCATGTCTTCGTTCTTTCCGTCAATGAAAGGAAATTGGTCATGAAAAGACAAGCATTTAAGTTGGGTTAACTTCACACCTATCGATCTCAAAATCAATATATTCACATAATTGTAATTCAAGAAAAATAAAATTTCCAGTAACGTACATATGTATGCCCGCCGTCATTTACCAAATATATGTAGGTTTATTGTCATGGTGGGAAATGTACCACACGACCTCGGGCATTAGTTTTTTGCATTTAATATGTTCACCCCATGTGGAGGCGGTTGCTCCATCAGACTCCCTCGATGCTGATCCATAACATCAGCTGAGTTACTTATTTTAGCTGATCTGTCATCACAGCTCCCTAGCTAGCTCGTCCAATTCTGCTCAATCCGGTACTAGGGGCCGTGTGGTTACTTCATTGTTCCCACATGAACATCTGCAGTAAAAGCGCGGCTGAGTCTTAGAATCCTCCGTATTCTAGCGTGAATGTGAGGTGCTGATGAAGGCTTTCCTGTGGGGCCATATGGTTGTTTTTTAGTCGCCAGACGTCGTCAGTTGTTCCCACATCTAACATATCTCACCAGTTTATTGGCCATATTCACAGTTCTCACATTAAACTGACAAAATATCAGCGGGTGTGTGAAAGTCGCTCAGGTGGGATACAAGTCCTTGAAGTGCAATGAGGTTTTCTTGTAGTTGAAGGGCCGCTCCCCATACGGATTTCGTGGTCCATCAACTCAATATTTTATTTAAACTTCACGGTACATTTCTTAGTTCATTCAAGATCTTTACAAGCGCTATGTTTTAGAATAAATAAATAACAAGAAGAGAGCAGAGGGAGATATATAAATTGAACAAAATAAGAATCGACTATGTACAAATTCCTCGGTCTGTTTTTTGTCAGGTTTAATGGAAAATATGTGCTTATTGCTCATGCAATGAGTTTAAATTGCGAAGGAGATACATATACATAATATTGTTCCACATCGTCATCAGTTTGACGTCATGAACTATACATTAACAGATAATAATGACAAAACACCTGCTACTTCACAAATAATCCGGTTTTTCAAAGTAGCTGTATCAATTGTTATTCTTGAATCTTGTCTGAAAGACGTCATGGGAGGCACACCGAAAGTGCCAGGTTGTATAAATCCCTGATTACAATCTCATTGCCCTTTGATATTAATCATATTCTTGGTATAAAGGAAGCTTTTAGGGGAATTTGGATAAATATAAGATGTATTTTGTCGCTTTGGGCTCGAGCCATGAATTTAGACAGTCAAATCAATGGTTCTAGCCCCATATTTATTATTTATGATGTGGTCAGTTTTCCCCTTTTAATATTATTTTTGGCATTTCTCCAGAAGAAATAGGTTTTACATGTATCTAACCTGCAATTAATTATAATAAAAAAAATTATTATAATGAAAATAAATTCACACAACTTTACAAACCTTCAGCGATTAATCAACTCAAAATTGGAAGAATTTCACACAGACTTAAGAGAATTTCACTCAGACTTAAGAGAATTTCACTTAACTTGGGTGAGCTTCACTCAGCTTTGGCGAGATCAATTTCCACTCTTACTTGAGTGAACTTTTCACTCAAGCTTGTTTTGGAGAATTGCTGTTACTGATGCTGGAAGACAACAACCACTCAGAGTTAACAAGAATTTAGCTTCCTTTTATTCATTATTTTCTCATTTTATTCCTACATACTTGAGCGGTAAATGTGTAAAACGGAAATGTCTTGGTAATTCAATTGGATAATAGAATACTACAGGGCAGTTATAGGAATTCAACCCCGCAACATCACGGTATCTAGTCGGCATCATTGAACATCGTGGACTTTCTCACTTGTCGGAAACTACACTGTCAAAAGATGGACAATTTAGTGTTCAAATCTGAACACTTCAGTAAAATTTTAAAATGAGTTGAAATGAATCACTTCAGTGTTATCGAAATTGACCATGTAACCAATTTTGGAATAAATTATGAAATAAAATGTGCAAATCAATTCCCTTTGGTAATTATTTAACACTAGGCAAGATCATATCCAAATGTGATGTATCCATATTTGAAACCTTCTACACACAATGGTACACGTTTTACTCTTCAGGCGTTTTTCAAGTATGAACACAATTGTTCAAATATGAACGGCATTTTGAAAATTAGTTTGAAAATTTGAACAGCGGTATTCAAAATGGTATTTGAACACGTCGTGTGTAACACTTAGTGATTTATTTCAACAATTTCTCACATTTTACACGAACGCGATTTCGAACACTAGTGTCAACTGTTTTGACAGTGTATTTTACTTCATCTCTGCTTGGGTTTGTTGCCGATAATCTCCAAGAGCTTCCAATAATGAACGCGGAAATTCTTTCAGGACGTCGGATCTGACCCTCCTCTGATGTACTGAATTAGAAATTCTTTACGGGTGACATCGTCTATCGACTGTTATCCTCACTAAAACCAGGGCTATCTCAATCCTAGATACACCTGTGAATGAATCGTGTTCATGGAGAATGCAACTGTAAATTTCAGCCAATAAGCATAGCAGCACGTGTATATGGACCAATCAGATCACTTGTTTTAAGCGACTATAGCATGCTATCACATGAGAGTGGGCGTAACCCCGTCTGCTATGCAAGTCATGGTGTCGCCTTTGCCTCAAAAACAACCCTTGACATTGTGAATATATTGCATGTCGCATGTGACACTCGTATATAGTTTGGTTCCTCAAACGCGACGTTAAACCGTCGTAATTCTTTCTCTCTCTCTCTTTCTGGTTACTCAACGATTTAGTGCTGTGCTTATATTTGTAACCTTATATGTCTTCTTGAAATTACCGTCCGCAATGTGAGATTTTCAGCAACCACTTCACCGAAAGACAAAGGACAATACATTATTCTCGACGCTGATTAATGAGATTTTAATTACTGGATGAGTTTAATTATAATCAAGAAGTATCCCGTTTCTTGCACTTACGCGATTTCATTTTAATGGTTTTCCAGAGCTCAATGCTTGAATGACGCAGATGCGTATTAGGGTACACGCAAATCGATTGTCATCCATATATCTATGGTTATATAGTCACCAAAGGTGCAATATTTCTGTATTCTCCCTTCTTCATTAACATCGAAGAAGCGTGTTAGAAAAGGCTAAATTTTGGCTTCAGATATGCATATGATTTAATGCGTCAGTAAATTGAAGACTTTTCTCGTATCACTGTTTATAACAGATACCAGTATCATCTGTCTCTTTGCTTTCCAGTCTTAAGATTTTAACCTTCATAGAAACTCCATGATTGGATGATTTGTCTTACAATGTTCTCCACTGCCCAATGGAAATCCAGGATTTCTTTTTGAAAATTTGTATTGACCAATCAAATGCTTCAGAACTGGAAAATATTTCGTGACAGCTCAGCTTTGTCCGACGATGATGACTTGGGAAGATGGCAGCGTCGTGAACCACGGCCATCCAATCTCAAGCATCGCGCTAGTTACGCATTATGCGATGCTGCTTTTCCTGAGAATATTCGGCGAAACGTGCTATTAAATTTAATTTTAAATACTATGTATTTTGATTTAAGGATGTTCCGTATTTTCTTTTCATTCTCACCCATAAAATTCCACGTGAAATAAACAGTATTCTCCAATTACGGCCAGGGTTCCTTTTACCGGTTTACCTACATTAACGAAGTAGAAATAAAGAGAGGAACGTTCGTTGCCTTGGAGATAACAATCTCCTAATCAGAATGACGTCAGTCTGATTTGACACCGTCAAAAGAAACTTGAGATTTTCTCACATCGTTAATAAAAGTCGTGGCAGTTTTATATTTTCGCTTCCTGTGCTAGCAAGGATGTTTCTGTGCCATTAATTAACATGGGCAGTAGAATACGGAAAAGTGCCGTCAGATACAGTGAATAAATCACCTTCGTGAAGTTGGTCTGCAGTTCGATAAATCTTCAGCTGATACACATTTCAGACAGTAATGTACTGAACCCATAACCAGAAAAAGCTGCAAGCTGCAATCATCGAATTCAACGGTCATCTTCTCGGTCTTTGAGACAAATGGTGGCCTTCGGGTAAATTGGGTCACGGATGTGATTTTCGAACTTGAAGTTACCATATCTCTCAATATACTAAGAGACTTATGTTGTCATATAATTGGTTCCTTAGATCAGAAATATGATACCTGGTATTGAGGCCTACATGAAATCTGGGACAGAATAAAACTAGGGATATGAAATACGGCCCCTCTGCGAGCTATACTGTCCGTCTTGCTAACTGATATGCTAATGAATAATTACGGCCGTTGTGATTGGTTACTTAATACGTATTAATCATCGAATGGATACTTGTGGGAGAAGTACCGCGTGGGTTAACAGTGACCAGTGTACCGCGTGGGTTAACAGTGGTTCAGAAAGTTCCTTCGGGCTGTCTATTTTGTATAAATAATAGTTTTTAAACAAAATTACAAAACGTAAAGAATCAAAGGTTTGTTTTTAAGTGTTCGTAAAATAAAGCATTGTGTTATATTCTGTCCCAGGTTCAATATACATCCTACATACTCAGGTTTCCGTGGCAACCCATGTATTTTTTACATCGTCGTCGATGTGTTCCATAACATACATGTATCGACTTTCGTCGTTCAAATTCGTTATATCGAACATCCTCCGACAAGTTTGATTGGTCAGTTGCCGTAACTTTGTTTTACGAAGCAAAATTTAAGTAGGATTTTAAGAGACCCGGACCCATCGATCATGTATATCAGGTTTTGATACAATCGATTCAACGGTTCCGAAGATGTTTGCAGGTCTTTGGGTGAATCCAAGATAACCACCAAATGGTTCCTTCAATCAAAAAATGATACTTGTTATCAGGGTCACCATATCATATGGTATATTCTCGTGAAATATCGAAGCGATCAACTTTGACAAAAAGGACCTGGCGCGATTAGGTATTGGCCCCCATTAGGTGAGGTTTGGTGTGACATAATTAATGGTTTAACATTGAATCTATACTCCAGTTGCGCGGCTCGTGGGCAGCATTCTAGTCCCGCAAGACTCCCTACCACGAGAAGGGCCTCTAGGGAAAGTGGTGGCCATCGCTCCAAATTTTGGGGAGTGAGTAGGCGCGTATGATTTCTGCGTAAGATCTACCGGCCAGTCACCATTAACTGTTTTCATCAAACGACGGCGCCAAGCTGCGCAGATTAGTCTCTCGCGATCGGTAATTGTACTAAACTACACGACATATATGACATCTACTGAGTGATAACTGTGTGTAAAAACGCGAGAAACTGGTGAACTATTTCTTCACAATCAACTGTGAAACGACGCAATATGGGTTGCCTCACTTGTCGTTTATTAATTAACGGCAAAACAGCTCGTGATTATGTTAACTTCTGGGTTAAGAGTGAAAAGATTTCTGGCCAACTTCCTCCATTGTTGTTATATTGTTCATCAACTGATTGCAAAAAAGAATTGTTCACTAATCCCTTCAAATAATTAACACAGTGGCTGTTAATTTGTTGACTGATATGACTACGCTTTATCGTCATGAGTATATAAGAGATGAAGTTGCCTGTATAAAGTGGTAACGTAACTACACCGTTTAAGCGTTTCAGATTTTGAATTGAATTTTGATTGTTAATAAAGACGGAAACAGTTAATCCTTGAAGCGATGATGTAAGGGGGAACATGGCTCCCACTTACGTGAGAGTCGTGATCTCACTATGACGGAGTCATGACTGCTGAGAATGTCGTCGGCAGCTGAAGGTACAGCTGATGCATTGTTCTGTGCTCTTGTTTAGTGAGAGTTTTCTGAGAAAATGTGGACAGATAGAATGAAGTGACCAACCACCCCGCTGGGGGTCTAATAATACCCTAGCCACCTGTCAGATTTTTTTACATGATTCCCGGCCGCACGCACATCGCCGGAAGTGACATCACAGATAGTAAAATAGATGTTTGCCTCACTTTTCGATCACTATTCAAGTCTGCTTAATACCTCTGTTGGCCACCTAGCGTTAAAAAGAATTATCTGGAGATTATTTTCTCTGTTTATCTGGACAGAGCATATGAAAAGTAGTTCGCTCATGTGCAGAACTGAAGGAGTTGTTCGGCCGGATTCAAACTGAACCGTGCGTACGTGGGTTTGCCCCTATACGTCATAGCAACGTAGTAAAGGTCAACTCTCGCAACTGACGGCAGGGACATAAGTATAAACTGATTTATACTTTGCATGAGAAGGATATTCCGTCCCATGGATCATTAATGTACAAAACATCTTAGATGGTTGCGGTATGTCGAATATATGGCACGACCATCATAATTTCAATACTACATAAGTAGTAAATGCTGTCAAATTAAGACCAATATGTGCAGGAATGGCGAGCAATGGTCGTTGGAAGTCCTAAGTGTTATTTGTACAGTATATTTCAAGTTGACTTTTGTCGCGAGAATTATTTCAGCTATCTGTCACAGCGCTATTATATAACGTTTTGTAAATTCCGTACGGTTAATCATATAGACTGCCCATTGAGACAGGCAGATATGAAAATATTGCAAGAGAAAATAGGCTGTGTAAGCTATGTAATAGCGGCGCTGTGGGAGATGAGTTTCATTTTTTAATAGAATGCCCAGCGTTACAGAAAGATAGGGAAGAACTCATACCATCTTACTTCACTAGAGCTAAAGACAGAAATCATTTTGCTGCATTGCTTAACGGAAATAGGAAAACAGTTGGAAAATTGGTACTTTTCATTAGACGTGGTTTAAAATTCATGTAAATATGTTAAACCCCGCCATGTAACATGTTGTAATTAAAACTGTTTGTGCTCCATGCTTCTGTAAAGTTTGAGCAAATAAAAATGATGATGATGATGAGTGAGCCTGTGAAACGGAGCATGCGCTGTGAAGTGAAGAGGTTGTGAAGTGAAGAGTAGAAGCAGAAGGGAAAGTGTGAGCACTAGAGCAATGGAATCAGAGCAACGAGAGAGGGTATATAACACAGACAATTGTCCCTACATTTATTACAAAGGCGAGATACAGATATCCCATATAACAGGACACTCTATATTGTCCGCCTCATCAATCCTCAGAATTAAAAAGAAATTATCAGTAAATTTAACAATTCTCAAAAAATGATGGGATCAAGCGAGTTTAATTCGACAAACGCAGGAACACAACAACAACACTAATTTGTGCATGCATTCAGGATATACATCATACGTAGTATTTCGGTAAGGCAGGTGTTTTATAATGGACAAATATAAATAACTGACACATTCATGCAACATTTTATCGCTTTTCACTAGCGCAATTGGCATGTAGTTTATATACGTATGCAGGCCAATTAATGCGAAATTCTTCGCAGCTTAATTAGCTGAGAAGTAACAGTAAATTAATAGCTATACAAAAGCTCCCGATGAAGCCTGCCCCTAAGGCCTAAATAACCGGGTTAGATTTTCAACATGAACACGAATAACATGAAAGAAAACATGAATGCCCGTAGTCTTGGTAAGACAAATTCCGTTCAATTTGAGAACCACGCAGGAAACTTGATCCCATTTTGTTTCAATTCAATGTTTTCTTCCGCTAAATTTGTAGTCAGCCACCAGAGGCTATATCGTTTCAAGACATGGCATTTCCTTGTTACAAACAACCAAATAAACCAGTTCGGTTCTATATGTTCCAGGTATGTTACCTGGGTGGTTGGTCGACATCTCCGCAATAGCCTCTTAATTCGTGTTATTTTGAGCATATTTACATACCTTCCGATTAAAGAATTATTATGCAGCCAGAGGGTGTGTATGAAAACATGCAGTTTCTTCGTTTTTCTTCCAAATCTTCGACTTTGTTTTATTTCACATTAAATAATTATTTCAAAATTTAATGGGCATTTTTTTTCGGGGAAAAGGAAACACGTACAAATTCGGGAGGTCTGACAGAAACTTGACCAAAAATGCAATTTATAATATGAAGTCGATGTCTTATCTCTTACAGTGGTGAAGAGCAAACGACAAGTAAATGGAACGTGAATGTGGCGTAATTTGGTGTGACCTTTTACCCTTAATTTTGGGTGGTCCTTGCACCTTGGGGTTGAATATGGTGTGTTTGAGTTGTGGCACGGACCAGGTGACTGTGACGCCATCAGTAGTAGAAAGAACCCAGATACCGTCGGATTTGGTGTGCACTGGAAATAGGCATCTACATACCACACATACACCGCCAGGATGAAAAATGATCCAATATGGGCACACATGAGAGAGTTCTGTGGGACGGGCACATGCTGTAGAGTAGAATGGAGCGGTTTCAGTGCTGTTGTGCGACGTTGACTGGTAACGGTATTGATTGAAATTGTAGTTTAAGGGCCGCTTCCCATTCGGATTTCGCGGCCCATCAACTCAATGTTTTATTCGATTCTCGCGGTACATTACCTTGTTTATTGAATATCTTTTCCAGCGCTAAATATATAAATAAATAAATAAATAAATAAATAAATAAATAAATAGATAAATAATAAATAACAATGAGAGATTAGTAGGAGATATAAATAGAAGTAAATAGGAATCGCTATATGTACAAGTTCGTAAGTCTCTTTCTGTTTTTTTTTTTCTTTTTGATTAAGTTATACTGGTAATTGTGAGTTCACTGTAATCGCGTGTATGATTCCTTTGTCTTGGTATCCCATAGTACGCACAAAGCCCTCCAGAAAAAACTGGGAGAACCAGGGCGTCTTCCGGGTTCTTAGAGCCGACTTCCCGACTGACGCCCTCGGGAACAGGGGGGTCCTTCCAGAAATCTGTGCCTGTAACAATTGCTTGGAGTGGGTATTGGGGTACAGAACGGCAGGTCTACGTTCTATATTGCGTGAAAGTTAAAGGATCATATTCTGTGTCGAGGTGTCAGTTGGGTAACATCAAAGGGGTAGCGTGTCCGGAGTGGTCTAGGGTCGAGTATTCTGATCCTGGGTGTTCTTGCTATGCGGCGTTGTCACTCAAGGCGCTTTTAGTATTCTTGTAATCGTCATCCGTCTTCTGTTCTAGGTCTTGTCCAACTCGTCTATGGTCTTCGGTGTGCCTGTATCATATGAAATAGAAGGCTTGTAGTCATTCTTGTTTTCTATTGTTTTTCGATGCAATAATTTGATATATCTTCCTCACAACAACAGGCACCCCCCGACCGTCGGTCACATAATATGAATAGCAATATATAATTAAGCGAGTAAATAGATGGACAAATGGATAAATAACTAAAGATTTCGATGGATTCAGTACTTGGTGAATACACAAATAAACAGCTCTGTATTATTTCTGAATGCATTATCGTTTGATGGCCATAAAGAATTTGTAGGACAATGAGATAGACGGCCCTCAGTATCAAGGTAACTCCGCCATCACCATTTCCTATATTTTATGCCGAATACTGCTCGCTATATGCGATTTGGCCGTGCTATTGTTGTCGTGAATTCAATTAGAACTGGTAACGGTATGTACGGTGGCATTCATATGTGTTATGTTAGTGAAAACACATTTTAATCTATTTAGTTACGCACAAAATCCTAAGAAACAAAGAAAGCAGTATCCTACCTTTGTGCTATAATGCGAATGTTGATAATAAATTGACAGAAAATCGCAGGGGCGTCGTTAGGGGGTCGTCAGGTGCGAACGACCCCCTTGGACGCGCCAAAAAAAAAACAGAAGAAAAAGAAAAGAAAAAACAAGAAAAAAAACAGAGAAAACAAAAACAAAACAAAAAAGGGAAAAGAAAGGAATCAAAAATGTCCGTCTCCAGGCTCGTAAGCATGCTTCGTTCCAGTAGTGACGCGTTAGTTCGCCCAACAATGGGTTTACCACGACTTTCCGTTTTATGGTCATAAAGTGGATTATGAAAGAGCTAGCTCTGTTCATGAGACTCACCCTCGACGGATAAAGCAGGCGAATTTACTATTCAATTAATCATTAACACTAACTCGTGTGTGTTTTTCCTTCTGCTCGATGCGTGTGGTTTTGATGAAGTATTGGCAGCCTCGGTCTACCGTTGGCGAAGTGCAAAACGGGCAATAAACTGAAAGCTGTATACGTATAAGCTTTGCTGAAGGCTATACTACATTCGAGATATTTCATTTCCGGAAAATATATCAGTTTAATTTTTTTTCTAGTCAGTATTTTACCATGGCCACGTTTTAATGAGTGATATTAGTTTCATTTTTTTTAGTCAGTATTTCACCATGGCCACGAGATATAGTCCATGATACACAGTTTGATATTCTACACATTATTATTGTGATCTTTTCAGCAAAAGATTAATGTTCACAGTCATGAAATGACATATGGATCGGAAAGTGATATGATGATGTTTATAGCTTTAATCATTTTAACATGGTTACAGTGGCGTCGGAAGCCAGCCCCCCCCCCCCCCCTCCCACACTTTTGATTTAGGGGGGCCCGTATATCTTTTGGCCACCCACGTTTCACCATCTCTAACTGACCATGTCACCACATAAAAATTACAGATAGAGTGCCAGGACGTGTAGTGGTGTGTTATAAGCCCGTTTTGTTTGTGTCAAACCAGGAAGTCAAATGGAGTCCGGCATATTCTTCAATATCGATGTGGGTTTATGCGAAACAAATGTGAAAATAGAACCATAAATCTATATACATTGTGTTCAGATTTGTTTCCGGGAAAACGGGTAAAACGCATCTCCGTAAACGGAGATCCCGGAGCTTCCGAGGCCTAGGCGGCCCCTGGACCCTCGCCTGTCATGCGGTGAGGATCGCTCAGTTTAGCTTTGTGTATGGATCGCTATCATATTGGTTCTAATGTTCCATGATGTAAAGGTCATCGCTTTTTTATGTGTTTTTTTTATGTGATAAATATAACTAAAAAGTCAAATGGATTCAGGCATGAAGTATGATTTTTCAATTTCGACGAGTGCTTATGAATGCGAAACATACGTGAAAATATAGAACCATAAATCTGCATACATTACGTTCGAATTTATTTCTGGGAAAACGCTTAGGACGCGTCTCTCGAGATCTGGAACTTCGGAGCTTCCGGGGCCTAAACGGCTCGTGGACCCTCGCCTGTTGGGCTGTGAGGATTTCTTTGTTTTATCTTTGTGTGAATGAATCGTATCTGTAGGCATATTGGCTTCCCTCCCAAGAACTATAAGTCATTGTTTTGTATGTTTTAAATATAACTAGAACGTCAAATGGATGAAGGCATGAGATGCGATGTTTTCAATATCGATGCATGCTTATAATTACGAGGAAAAAAATCGCGTCTCTGGAGATCTGGAACTTCGGAGCTTCCGGGGCCTAAACGGCTCGTGGACCCTCGCCTGTTGGGCTGTGAGGATTTCTTTGTTTTATCTTTGTGTGAATGAATCGTATCTGTAGGCATATTGGCTTCCCTCCCAAGAACTATAAGTCATTGTTTTGTATGTTTTAAATATAACTAGAACGTCAAATGGATGAAGGCATGAGATGCGATGTTTTCAATATCGATGCATGCTTATAATTACGAGGAAAAAAATCGCGTCTCTGGAGATCTGGAACTTCGGAGCTTCCGGGGCCTAAACGGCTCGTGGACCCTCGCCTGTTGGGCTGTGAGGATTTCTTTGTTTTATCTTTGTGTGAATGAATCGTATCTGTAGGCATATTGGCTTCCCTCCCAAGAACTATAAGTCATTGTTTTGTATGTTTTAAATATAACTAGAACGTCAAATGGATGAAGGCATGAGATGCGATGTTTTCAATATCGATGCATGCTTATAATTACGAGAAAAAAAATCGTGAAAATAGAATCATAAATGTGCATGCAGTATGATCAGTTTTATTTCCGGAAAAACGTTCAGAACGCATCTCCGGCAATCTAGGACCCCGGAGCTTCCGGGGCCTAAGCGGCCCCTGGACCCCCGCCTGTTGGGCTGTGATAGTGGTCCCCCCACTTTCAATTACGTTCCGACGCCAAGAGAATAAAATCTAATACTGATATTTGACAAATGACGTGCTAGTTTAATTGTTGGAAATCGCTCAGAATGCATCTCAGGCCATCTAAGGTCCCAGAGCTGTATAATATAACCATAAATCTGCATACATTATGTTCAGATTTAATTCCGGGAGAACGCTTAGAACGCATCTCCGGCGATCTAGGCCCCCGGAGCTTCCGGGGCCTAGGCGGCCCCTGGACCCTCGCCTAAAGTGCTAGGATAATCGACCCCCCTTTGAAAAATCCTAGCGACGCCCATGAATCGTATGATAATGATTCCGATTAGCAGATCGTGATTGAGAGAGAAGCATAAGCCTAAGCATAAGAGAAACATAAAGCCCTATGAGGCATTACAAATTCACCCGGTGCAAAGATTGTTGGAAGCGGTTGTTCTCTCGTCGAAGTGAACAGTTAGTTTAGCAAGCGAAATACTGTTGTTTTTTCTAAAAGTTTTTCTGCAGAGAACACTGAGTGTACAAGGCAATGTTAATCTTCACTTCCACATTTTTATAACCGATCCTAAATTTATATGAACCGGCCATCTGCAGATGGCCCAGACCGTTTGGGAATAAGGTGGATATTGTAATGACTGTGAGTCATATTTCCTAGCTTCCTGGTGAGTGTGTTGCAGTGTTGAAAATTGGACCCTACATGACGGAATATCTTCGGTACAACCCTGCTCGTTTTTGGAATCTTACCGACATAATTGTGACACTATAAGGAAACTACAGACTTACCTTGATTTTACATCATCGAATCCAGTAATACGTGGACTGTAGACCTATTGGAGTTATCGTTAATCATAGTAATAGTCTATGGGCTTATGTAACATTTTCCAGATTTGTCATTTTTTCGGGTAGATTCTTGGCACTCATGTCTAAACACATCTAGAAAGTTCGCTGATTAAGAAAAGAATGGGTGCCAGTTTTTGCATTAACATTTGGGACCTCCATTTTGAATTTCAAAATGGCCATCATCGAAAATCATTTTTTAAACATAATTGCCAATTATTCATTCAAATGTCATCCAATATTTGTTTCATTTTATCTAAACTCTTATAAAGGGGCCAACCATTCATTGGAAACAAAATAAGAACACTATAAATACTCTAAATTAGCAAAAATCCAAGATGGTCACCAGATTTCAGGATTTGTTTACGTAGCCCCATATAGTCCCATACTAGGGGTATAGGACCAATGTTTGTCCCACTGGAAAACGTACTTCTAGACATTTGCGGTATGGTTGTTTTGATTTGTTTTGTCTCGTCAAGACAAACATGATAGGAAGTGTCCCGGCACGAAACGGTGAAATTTTTGAAAAAAGTTTGAGGTCTGTCTATAGCCTCATATAGACCCATATACTGGGGTATAAGCCCAATGTATGTATAAATCCATACTGGGTGGACGTGTTGGAGTCTAGGTGAGTCCCTGGTGGTCCAATGGTGTCGTATGAGGTCTTATTTTGTAACTCTCATGTAGGAGCACTTGACTACACTAATAATTCGTACGTTGTCAATAATTGGCGCATGCGCAGCCCGGCCGTAGTATAGAAAGCAGGCATTTTTGGGGGTGTGTGTGGGTGTGTTTGGGTTAGAGATGGGCTATTCACGGTTCGAATGGGTCGTGTGAGGTATCCATGTGAAGCCTATGTAAATTGGAGTGTTTTCAACAAGTATGCTCTTGTCTCTCATAGTATCCGCCATCGCAACTTGCAGCCTGGCATGTTTTTGCGTGATTAGGTTTTTCCAGGCAATGTATATAATGTTGTTGTTTTAGAAGTGGATTATTGTATTCACCCTCTTCATTCCAGGATAACAGTATTTTACATTGTGTTTTATTGACATTATTTGTGATGTATGACCCGTAATTCTGACAATTATGTTCGCACTTTTTGCGCGGACTACAGTATCTGCTACCGTGTTCCTACGCCTAATTTCGTCTGCTTGAGAAATGTATCAGCTCATGAATTTAATTCTGTAACAAATTTATTCCTGAACAGTAATTGTTTCCCTTTGAAGACAATGTTCTTTGATTATTCTAGTGTCCGGTAAAGATTATTACGAAGCACAAATAGAGCACAAGCTGGTTCAGTAATTAATATTTAGTATTTTATTATTGTAGTACGACCGTTAGTTTGTCATGTTCGCCATGTTGTAAATCTAGGTCAGTCTTCAAGTCGGGTACAAGTTGTTGTGCTTTTTGTTAGTTTAAATGAAACATTTTTACCTGTTGATGTTGATCGATTCAGTAGATCAAAATATTAGGAAGCCCAACATGAGCACAAGACGGAAATGTATACTCATGTGAATTTTGGGGACTTTTATAATTGGAAGTAGTACCAAATCTCTGTGGTTGGGTCACGTGACAACCCGGGCAAAAGTCTATAAATTGGGGCGAGAAACGAGCAATGGAATCGACTGCTCGTCACCGGTGGGTGCGCATCAATAGATACGGCGCAGTGGTGGCCTGATAGGGTGTAATAAAGGTACCCCTATTGTGTAGTGCCATATGGGCGTGTAATGCAATACAGGATATGGTGTAGGGCATATAGTACATGCTGAAGCTACCGGGTGTGGGTTAGTAGTATATAAGGAGCAGATCACTACCAAAGAGGGGCTCACTCCATGTATGAAGCCTTTTAATATACCAAGTTGTGTCTGTATGCTGTCAAGTGGATTCACATGTAAAGCTACCCGATCTGGATTAGCAGTATATAAAGAGTAAATCACTGGAGCTAACCCCACGTACGAGAATATGGTAAAGATATGCAGTTGTGCTGATTCCTGAAGAATAAATTTACATGTTTGAGCTGAGTTATGTATTTGTGTCCTTCTATCCTGTAACTGCTACTGGAACAGTCACTGTGTTGTTTTCTTTGTGCCCTGGATTAGTACCGGAATGCCATATCATACTCTCTCTGCGAAACCCAACCCTGCATTGGTTATGATCTTGTAATATTATAGGCCATACAGCAATAAACAATTTTCATAATATATACTACTCCAAACTCGGCCTGGGGTCAGTATTTATTACAATATCCACAGATGGTCTGATTTCCTGACTGTCTGCAAGAGGAAGACTATGTCACACCGGAAAATGACAAAGAAATGTATTTGTCGTAGCAGATCTAATTATTATACGTGAAACCGAAGTGAGATCAATTTACAGAATCAGAAAATATGGTTTTATGATATTTATTAGCGCCTTTAGTATTCGCCTGTTCAGTGTATCGGATGTCATTGTATCCCTTGATCATTTATTTATAGTCTAGACAATTCACTCGTACCCCGGCATTTTGTTTGCAATTAGCGAGAGGTGTATAATTTATAATGAGAGGCTACAGAGTCGGAGTTAATACATGGCACATCTACCCCGAATACCTAAAAGGAAGCGGTACGCAACAGATAGATGTCACTGGGGATTTCTCTCAGGTATTTGTATGCGCGAATCCATCTCCCCCACATAATATACACACCACACACCCCCTCCTCCTCCCCTCTGATTAAATAGTTTCTTATCCCTTGAGTTGGGGGGGGAGGCTGAACCTTAACAAAGAAAATGCAAAATGAATCCAAGATGGCAGCTCTGTCACAGTGACGTAATTTCCCGAATATTTTACGAATATTTTATTTATGTGATATTCTGCGAACCGTATAAGTGTAAGCATACGACGGTTTGCTGCTGTCGAATCATTGCCGAGTACACTTCGCTCCCATCATTATGAAAGCCGGATGCGGCCATTCGTCGCTTCGCCACTTCGACTTACTAAAAATCGAGTCGTAGTGATTCGAAACTTCGATTTGGCGATTTCACGAAGTGAAAGTCGAAGTCGTAGCGAAAGTCGAAAGTCGTAGTCGTAGCGAAAGTCGAAGTCGATTTGGCGATTTGACGACGCGAAGTGACGAAGTCGACATCGCCGCCTCGCTTCGTGAAATCGCCGAATCGACTTCGACTTTTAGCAAGTGCATGGTGAAGCGATGAATGGTCGCATCCGGCTTTCATACATAATGTCACAGAGAAGGTTAAGGATCATCAGGATATTTGACATTTTCGAAAAATTTTGCCAAGTCTAAATTTCCAAAAACGCCCCTCATCATTATAATGATCAAATTTTATGACACAATGATACCATATTGTATTTATTCACATTCACACCCATCTTGGGTCAAGTGCACATATAGAGTATACAGACAAGACATGTGTATATGTGAGGACGGCCAACAACTGGGTTTGGACTAGCTATAGGCAACATCACAAAACTAGTTTCTATATGATGTAACCTAGAGACAGCACAATCTAACACTTAAGCACTATAACCAGGGGCGTCGTTAGGGGGGGGGTCGTCCGGTGCGAACGACCCCCCCTTGGCCGCGCCAAAAAAAAAACAGAAGAAAAAGCAAAAGAAAAAACAAAAAACAAAAACAGAGAAAACAAAAACAAAATAAAAAAAGCATAAAAACATAAAATAAAAAAACATAAAAATTACAGATAGAGTGCCAAGACGTGTAGTGGTGTGTAAAAGGCCCGTTTTGTTTGTGTCAAACCAGGCAGTCAAATGGAGTCCGGCATATTCTTCAATATCGATGCGGGTTTATGCGAAACAAATGTGAAAACAGAACCATAAATCTATATACATTGTGTTCAGATTTGTTTCCGAGAAAACGGGTAAAACGCATCTCCGGCAACCGGAGGCCCTGGAGCTTCCGGGGCCTAGGCGGCCCCTGGACCCTCGCCTGTCAGGCTGTGACGATCGCTCATTTTAGCTTTGTGTAAATGAATCGCTATCATATTGGTTCTAATGTTCCATCATGTAAAGGTCATCGGTTTTTTATGTGTTCTTTTTACGTTCGAATTTATTTCTGGAAAAACTCTTAGAACGCGTCTCTGGAGATCTGGAACTTCGGAGCTTCCGGGGCCTAAACGGCTCGTGGACCCTCGCCTGTTGGGCTGTGAGGATTTCCTTGTTTTATCTTTGTGTGAATGAATCGTATCTGTAGGCATATTGGCTTCCCTCCCAAGAACTATAAGTCATCGTTTTGTATGTTTTAAATATAACTAGAACGTCAAATGGATGAAGGCATGAGGTGCGATGTTTTCAATATCGATGCATGCTTATAATTGCGAAAA
This sequence comes from Hanleya hanleyi, assembly GCA_036873755.1. Lineage (NCBI taxonomy): Eukaryota > Metazoa > Mollusca > Polyplacophora > Lepidopleurida > Hanleyidae > Hanleya > Hanleya hanleyi. The sequence goes on from JAVTVY010025570.1 coordinate 70,674, forward strand.
AAATCGTGAAAATAGAATCATAAATGTGCATGCAGTATGATCAGTTTTATTTCCGGAAAAACGTTCAGAACGCATCTCCGGCTATCTAGGACCCCGGAGCTTCCGGGGCCTAGGCGGCCCCTGGACCCCCGCCTGTTGGGCTGTGATAGTGGTCCCCAACTTTCAATTACGTTCCGACGCCACTGGGTTAGCCTACGAGGTATATAGGCCCAAAGCGTTATTATTGTGTTTTCAAGATGACAAGAGAATAAAATATAATACTGATATTTGACAAATGACGTGTTAGTTTAATTGTTGGAAATCGCTCAGAATGCATCTCAGACCATCTAAGGTCTCAGAGCTGTATAATATAACCCTAAATCTGCATACATTATGTTCAGATTTAATTCCGGGAAAACGCTTAGAACGCATCACCGGCGATCTAGGAATCCGGAGCTTCCGGGGCCTAGGCGGCCCCTGGACCCTCGCCTAAAGTGCTATGATAATCGACCCCCCTTTGAAAAATCCTAGCGACGCCCATGATAACAAATAGCATAATCTACAAAAAAAACAAAACAATTCAACTACTCAAAGCACATGCTTGAGCACTATAAGACTTTACACAATCTCAGGGGAGCCACTCTGTTTCATAACACTTAATACGGCTTACACGGTGGACTATGGGGCGGCCATAGAGGTGAAAGCGGTAGAACAGAATTTTCCAAGTTTTTTGGAGACAGTACCGCCAGCTGACATCATAAATATCATCTGTGAATGTATGTCGAGCAGATGGAACCTCGGACATACATCATCCACAGCTTTTAGTAATTTTCCACGGAGATCAGTCCATCTGGGGCACTCCATCAAAAAGTGAAATTCGTCTCCGATTTGTTCACTCCCAGAGGCCCGGCACCAATGACAAAAATGCCTATCTTTAGTAGTGAAAGGCACTGTATATCTACCAGTCTCAATTTCAAGTTTGTGATTGCTGGTGCGAAGTTTGGCAATGCTGGAACGGTCAGTGGATTTTTTAACATCTAATAAATAATCTTCCAAAATAAATGTAGACTTGCATTGCTTGTATATGAGAAGCTTGCCCCTACTGTTACCAAGATTTGAGTCGAGGGTCGTCTTCCAGAAATCATCGTATCGGGTCTGCAGTTTTTGCCTAATGAGCGCAGTTTGGCCGTTATGATCATTCAATATTCCTAACTCGTTCAATATTACGTTTTTACGTTTAATCCATGACGTATACCCATCCTTGCTAAGGCGGTCCGATTCTTCATATGCAGCATTTAACAAATTATTGCTGCTCTGCTTTATATGGCCATGATAATTCAGCATGGCAATGGTGATCTCAATGCCCAAAGGATATCGTGCGAGGTCACCGCGTACTGCCGCATTAGACAGGTCCCAGCCAAGAAAAAACTAACATTTTTTGGGGTCAAAGTTTTCTCAGTGGTTCCGTCATCCTTAACTTATGCCCTTTCAATTTCGCTGAGGGGCCACCCTGGATTTGGCCTCAAATCCAATATGGCGGCCAAAATCCAAAATGGCCGCCAATACCCATAGAAGCTCACAATTTCCTGCTCGAAAATCAATTTTCTAACCACAAACTAGGTTTTTTTTCTAGTCCTACGTAGGGTATGAATAATTAGTTAATTTTGGAATGATTTGTAATTGGTCTGTGAAAATTCAATATGGCCGCCAAAATCCAAAATGGCGGCCAATGTCCATTGAATCACACATTTTCCTGCCTAAATATGTAGAGATAGACCATCCTTGGTCCGAATGCGTCCTGTGGGGTATCATCTTGTAGCTCTCGGGGTATAGACCCCGATTTGAGGGATATCCATGTCATCTGTGACGTCATCGGTGACGGGCATTTCGGAGGTGCAATGGATTGCGTTTGGAGTAGATGACGGCCTTTTTCCCCATCCTGTTACCTGTGAGTGTGAGTGTATGCGCGCGTGTGAGTGAGTGAGTGAGTGAGTGATTGAGTGGGATCCGACTTTACTAATGTATCGTCCGTTTTCATCATTTTGCGCATGCGCAGTCTGGCTGTCGTATAGAAAGCAGGCATTTTGGGTATTCGTGGAGGTTTGTTGAGAGATTGAGGGACCATTCCTGGTCAAATGGACCGTGTGGGGTATCAGTGTGAAGCTCTCGTGGGTAAGACTGGTTTGTTTTCATTGAAAGTCGCGCCAATCTGCGCATGCGCAGCTGGGGTGTAGTAAGTAAAGTTATCATTTTGGGAGGTGCGTGGGGGCCTGTTGAGTGATGAGGGACCATTCTTGGTCCGAATGTCTCGTGTGAGGTGTCAAAGTGAAGCTTTCCTGGTGTAGATCATGACTTGAGGGGTGTCCCTGTCATCTGTGACGTCATTCTTGACGTCATCAGTAGGAGTAGTAGCCAAAGTGCGAATTTTGGGGGGGTGAAGTAAGGTGTTTGGGGTAGAGATGGACCATGTTTGGTCCGAATGGCCCGATTGAGGTGTCCTGGTGAAGCTTTCGTGGGGTAGAGTCAGACTGGCATGTTTTTTTTATTGAAAGTCCCGCCAATCTGAACATGCGCAGTTGTGGGGTAGTAAGTAAAGTGGTCATTCTGAAGGTGCGTGGGGATGTGTTTGAGCGATTGAGGGACCATTCTTGGTCCGAATGCGTCGTGTGGTGTGTCGAAGCAAAGCTTTCATGGTGTGGAACACGACTTGAGGGATATGCGGGTCATCTGTGACGTCATTGCTGACGTCCTCAGTAGGAGTTGTAGCCAAATTGGATATTTTGGCGGTGTGAGGGAAGGTGTTCGGGGTAGAAATGGACCATCCGTGGTCCGAATGCGTCGTGTGAGGTGTCATCTTGTAGCAGCATCCACCAACGACAAGCTCAATGCTTCAACGCCCTGATGAATTAGCCCTGAAGCCCTGCGCGCCTATACGTAGCTCTACGGTTGTAGTCCGTGATAAGTGCTATTCTGATTCATGGTTAGTCTAAAAGTAGAGCAACAACAACAACATCATCAAATATTGCAGGTCAATCCTTTTATTATCCCCTCCATCACAGCACATCCACGCTAAGGGAACCACTATGGGTGTGTTTACAATTCACTTATGCTATTTCCCGTGTATTCAGAAGTTCATTGTTTTGATCTCAGAATGATGAGGGACACGAGTTAATCCTAATATGTACAGACACCACCACACACCGCACCACACCCGCACCCTGGTGTACCCTATTCTCTAATTGTTATAGTGTACAGGGTGCACCACAGGTACGTGCACATGCGTGCGATGACATCACTTCCGAGCTCTGAGCTCCACAAGCTTTGAGCTCCAAGAGCTCCGATCCAAGAACTCTGCCACATGGGAGCTACCGCCACCACCGGGCGTTGACGCCTGACGCCTGTGGTGTGTGGTAGTGTGTGGTGGTGGTAGAACTGGTGTGTGGTGGTGGGAATAATGGTGTGTGGTGGTGTCTGTACATATAGGGATTAACTCGTGTCCCTCACCATTCTGAGATCAGAACAATGAACTTCTGAATACACAGACAATAGCATAAGTTAATTGTAAACACACCCATAGTGGTTCCCTTAGCGTGGATGTGCTGTGATGGAGGGGATAATGAAAGGATTGACCTGTAATCTTTGATGTTGTTGTTGTTCTACTTTTGAACTAACTAATCAGAATAGTACTTATTACGGACTACACCCGTACGTATATGCGCGCAGGACTTCACCAGGACTTCACCTAATTCACCAGGGTGTAGAAGCATTGAGCTTGTCGTTGGTGGGTGTTGCTACAATATGGCACCTCACACGACGCATTCGGACCACGGATGGTCCATTTCTACCCAAACACCATCCTTCACACCCCAAAAATATCCACTTTGGCTACAAGTAAGTCAGTAATGACGTCACAGATGACCCGGATATCCTTCAAGTCGTGGTCCACACCATGAAAGCTTTGCTTTGACACCTCACACGACGCATTCGTACCAAGAATGTTCCCTCAATCGCTCAAACAGATCCCCACGCACCTCCGGAATGACCACTTTACTTACTACACCACAACTGCGCATGTTCAGATTGGCATTCAGACATCTTCTATCAATAAAAAAAACTTGCCAGCCTGACTCTATCCCACGAAATCTTCACTAGGACATCCCAACCAAGCCATTTGGACCAAACCTGGTCTCTCTCTACCCCAAACACCTTACTTCACACCCTCAAAATTCCCACTTTGGCTACTACTCCTACTGATGACGTCAAGAATGACGACACAGATGACAGGGACACCCCTCAAGTCATGGTCTACACCACGAAAGCTTCACTTTGACACCTCACACGAGGCATTCGGACCAAGAATGGTCCCTCGCCACTCAACAGACCCCCACACACCTCCCAAAATGACCACTTTACTTACTACACCCCAACTGCGCATGCGCAAATTGGCGCGACTTCCAATGAAAACAAGCCAGTCTGACCCACGAGAGCTTCACACTGATACCCCACACGGTCCATTTGACCAGGTATGGTCCCTCAATCACTCAACAAACCTCCACGAATCCCCAAAATGCCTACTTTCTATACTACGACCAGACTGCGCATGTGCAAAATGATGAAAACAGACGATACATTAGACCAGTCTCACTCACTCACACACACGCGCGCATACACTCACAGGTAACTCTATCGGGTAGCTGGATGGAAAAAAGGCCGTCATCTACTTCAAACGCACTCCATTGCACCTCCAAAACTCCCGCTTTCTCTACTACTCGTACTGATTACGCCACCGATGGCGTCACAGATGACATGGAAGAACCTCAAGTCGTGGCTACACCCCGAGAGCTACAACATGACACCCCACACGACACATTCGGACCAAGGATGGTCCATCTTTACCCCAAACACACCCACACACACTCCCAAAATGCCCGCTTTCGCTACTACTTGTACTGATAACGTCACCGATGACGTCACAGATGGTATGGATATCCCTCAAATCGGGGTCTACACCCCGAGAGCTACAAGATGACACCCCACAGGACGCATTCGGACCAAGGATGGTCCATCTCTACATATTAGGGCAGGAAAATGTGTGATTCAATGGACATTGGCCGCCATTTTGGATTTTGGCTGCCATATTGAATTTTCAGACCAATTACAAATCATTCCAAAATTAACTAATCATTTATACCCTACGTAGGACTAGAAACAAACCTAGTTTGTGGTTAGAAAATTATTTTCGAGCAGGAAATTGTGAGCTTCTATGGGTATTGGCGGCCATTTTGGATTTTGGCCGCCATATTGGATTTGAGGCCAAATCCAGGGTGGCCCCTCAGCGAAATTGAAAGGGCATAAGTTAAGGATGACGGAACCACTGAGAAAACTTTGACCCCAAAAAATGTTAGTTTTTTCTTGGCTGGGACCTGTCTACATTGGCAGCATTTCTATTAATACCAAGGGTGTACTTACAGAACTGCAAATTCAATTTTTCACAGGGCAGCTGATCGATAAACCTCTCTAGGCCGAATGATTTATGCATTTGACGCGCGTTAATGCCCCCAAAAGCCCAAATTTTGGACCCATAGGTCAAGATGGGTCTGATCAGCTGGTCGAACAATTTAAGGCTTGTGGGGACACCAAGTTCCCCGTCTCTCATCAAGGAGCGAAGTTTATATAAGGCCTTCAATCCCCTGTCATGTAGATTCTTCATAGCGGGTGACCAAGTGCCGGAGGAGTTAAAGATTATACCAAGATAAGAATATTGCTGGACCATGTCAATGACTTTCCCCATGAAGGCAAATTTAATATTACATTTGTGACCGTTACCACTTATCTTCATGACCTTAGTTTTATTGATGTTGAGTCCAATTTTCCATTCGGAACAATACACACTCAGCTTATCCAGAGCGGTCATGAGACTTGAAATGAAAAAAATATATATTTATTTTTTTTGGAATTTTTTTCCAATACCTTTGTAAGCAAAAATGTAATAAACTGACAAATAATTTCGTGAAGCGACTTTCAGAAAATGTATACTATAACAGGCCAGGAAAACGAAAAATAAAATGACCCAACTAAGTTTTGGAGGTCCAACGAGCGAAATTATCCATTTCGCCTGAAGCACGTGGCCGTACTCATATATTCAACTGTGCACGTGGGCACAGAACACCACTGAAATTTCGCCATTTTGCCTGCGATGTCACAAGAACATAAAGATAATTCAATAGAAAATAAACTACAGCAGATATTAAATTCAAAATGGTTCCACAAATACACAGTTAGATACGTACTTTTAAGTCAATCTGTTGGCAAAGAAATCGAATTCAGCGCTTTGAAATCACACAGGTCGGAAAGTGACAGAGCGTGCTTCTTTCCCAAACAAGGTGACCCATCACATGTGAATAATATTCATACGCCCAAATAGGCATGTCGGGGATATCGTCCATAACATGTATAAACATCAAAGAAGCATCATAATTCAGTAAAATATGGTGATATTTAGAATACAAAATATTTAATTCGACAGTTTTATTGCAGGAAATCATTTTTGGAAACCTCCCTGGAGATGTACTTTTCAAGCCGCCTTACTCTAATATCCTGCCTCATGCTTCACGAGAAATCGCGCGAGATTTGATAATTGGTGAAAGTGAGGGGAAAAAGATCATTCGTCTAATTACATCAAATTTAGACAACAAAGTATTGAATTTCGGTGAGTAGCCCTCCGATCTAAATGATTCTGCATTCCGAATGCATGTTCTGAAAGCACTTGTCGATGATAATGTGTGAGCGTAAACGTGTGTAGATGAATGACATTAACCCTCACGGCCGTGTGCCAACAACAACAACAATACGAAACAACAACAACATGTTGAATGACTGTCTTATTCAGACGGACTTTGATTGACAGGTGTTCAGTTTTGTGCGAAGGGTTAATTCATCGAGGCCGGAAAAAGTCCATCTGAGCAGGAAGAAATGTGAATCGCCATTTTCCCGAACAATTCAGTTTGCTTGACCATGTGTAGCATCCTATTTTCGAACAACTTCAAGTTGGTCATTCTTGTTTGACCCCAACGAAGAGATGATTCAACTTTATTCGTGAGTTAAACAGTCACCACATTTCTTCAATTTCCAAATTTTACTTTAAAAATCGACTACATTTTTTATCAATTTTTTTCCACAAAGTCATTTTTTCCGACTTTCTTGTGTTTAATTGTGTTTCCTATCTTTATGAGATGAAATAATGCGCCCTTGATAATATAGTGGCCTTTTGAAAATTTCAACCTGACAAAAAAAATGTCAAAATCTCTCAAATCCCCCTGATCCTTAACGCTTCAAGCCCGTCGACTGTTCTCAGTATGCGTTTACATCCCTTAGAATAAGACAGCTGTGACCGATGTCGGTTGACGTCAAAACGTCAAAATATTGTTTTAGAACGTGCTGTGCTGAGCCACTAGAACCTGATACCGGACAATAACTGACCATGACACATAATTTGTGTGGCCTTGAGATCGATATAATACCAGTCACCTGCAGAACTAGATATAATTCCATACCGAGTATCTACGGAACCGTGGAGGAGACAATATCATATATGTCCCCGCACGGTTCCGTACGTATCTAGAAAAAGAAAATATTTCTGAGCATAGACACTCGACAACAGTGGTGCTGTGACTCGGCTTTTCCTTCATTTTTATCTTTGTTAGACAATCCCTGATACAAGGCACTGATATTCTCGAGATCACAGTAGGCTCTTATTCCTTCGTCCGAACCTGGAACATTCATTTCCGTACTCTTAACTCACTTTCGTACTCATTTTCTAACCAAAGGAAGTAACTACAAACGACGAAAGCGACTATATATGTCGAGTCATTCTACCATGATGGTATATTTTGAACGGGGATATTTCCGCAAAATAAATTGCCGTTTTCTTGTGTGCTTTTAGCGTTTGTATTCACCTGGCAAGACTGCCTTGGCAATAAAATATATTTTATTAGTGTTCATATTCTGTTCATGAAATATTTGCGTGATGATAAATTATGGGCGATTTGTCCTTGGAATTGCGTCGCAAAAGTCTGAGATAATGTTGGTCCTTCAAATATCAGCTGACGTAGCGTGGGCTACAATAGGTCTTCGACACTTTCATTATGGTCCCAATAAATGGTTTATAAATTTGCCTCAGGCAGAATCTTTAGTCTATAAGATTTTGTGATATTATAAATAAACACATCGAGAATGATGAACGTAGGTTAGAAAACTTCAGGTATCGTGTATACACATTAAACTGCATTCTGGATGGTATTGAAAATAAAACAAAATCTCAGAACGAAGGAAACATGCACTTTTAAAACTAGTGCGTAAAAAAAAATACTTTTCAAACGTTAACAGCCAAAGTGGTGTCTAAGCATTTTAAAGTTCAAACAAATTACTAATTTGCATCGTAGGCCTATACATATTAGTAGAGAAAAGGGTATATAAAGAGGTACGGTACACTGCATGTTGCATCCATCATGATATCTATGGTGGCCGAGAGCTGCCACATGAAAGATTTACCCACACTCAAAATTCTTTCGTCCTCAAAAAATAAAATTATTTAAATAAAAATACAACAAAAAAATATAAATAAAATATATATATACATATATGGCAGTCATTGGCCGGCCAACAGTTTTCATAGAGGGTAGATGATTTTGCATTTAGTCCCAATAAAGCTAATCTATTCGGCATAATTGGACCTTCTTCAAACTTGATAACTACTTTGGATAAAATCGAATGGAGGTTTATAGAAACAACATTTCAGCATTGGATACTTTCCAGGTGTAAAGCACTCGATTGGCTAATCCAAATGTTCAAAATAAAATCTGGAAATTTCATTAGACTGTAGAGAAAGAAGATTGAAAGAAAATCGAGCCAATCATAGAATTTCTCCAAAGGTTCATTGCGATGTAATATGGGGGAATTTCTTTTCTGCATTTCAAACCTCAGCAAACCACATTGTATCCTCCACCATTATGAATATTATATTCTCCACCATTATAAATATTATATCCTCCACCGTTATGAATATTACATCCTCCAACATTATGAATATTTTATCCTCTGCCATTATGAATATTATATCCTCCACCATTATGAATATTATATCCTCCACCATTATGAATATAATATCCACCATTTTGAATATTCTATTCCCCACCATTATGAATATCATATCCTTCACCGATATGAATATTACATCCTCCAACATTATGAATATTTTATCCTCTGCCATTATGAATATTATATCCTCCACCATTATGAATATTATATCCTCCACCATTATGAATATAATATCCACCATTTTGAATATTCTATTCCCCACCATTATGAATATCATATCCTTCACCGATATGAATATTACATCCTCCGCCATTATGAATATTATATCCTCTGCCATTATGAATATTATATCCTCCCATTGTGAATATTATATCCTCCACCATTATGAATATAATATCCTCCACCATTTTGAACATTCTATCCCCCGCCATTATGAATACTATATCCTCCACCGTTATGAATATTATATCCTCCGCCATTATGAATATTCTATCCCCACCATTATGAATATTATATCCTCCACCATTATGAATATTATATCCACCATTATGAATATTCTATCCCCCACCATTATAAATATTATATCCTCCACCATTATGAATATTATATCCTCCACCATTATGAATATTCTAGGCATATTCGGTATTTTGCAAAGCGAGCGTTGAAGTTTGGACAGAAAAGGACGTGGCTATGGGTGTTCTACGTGAAATTCATCCCTGTAATCGACAAGATACTCTAAGTGAAGTATAGCACTGGAGTACGGTATAGCCATGGAGGCTATAAGGCTAAAGGACACGACTGATCACCGATTAGTAGCCTCGTCACTCTGTTGGATACACTCGCGAGTGTTGTCTACCTGCCAAATACGAAGGTCATATTTCGCATAGTTTAGAATATATAAAGCATTAGTAGTCCAGTCAATCTAGCGAGAAAATCACCAAACCTAGAAAAAATTGCAACAGAAACGGGGTTTTGCGATAAATAACCTCTGAAGTGATTCCGAACAACATATCAAAAATGTAGATTGATGTAAACAAGGGAAACTTTCTAATTTGCATAAATCCAAGATGGCCGCTCTTTGCCTGTTTTCTGTCTACATATTTATGCGGATACTACATTCAGGGAATGTATTTTCAAACAAAGGTTGGAGCTAATATACATCTTCGCACAAATAATTTACAACGGATGAAGGTGGAAGACATTTCTCGGTCCAAAGTTCAAAATGGTCGCAATTTTCCAAGATGACCGCTATTCTCCTGCCAGTACATCTGACAGAGAAATAGATGTTTGTGTCCGATTTGAATAATGTTTGTGTCTATATATATAATTTTGATCACGCCAAATCTGATTTTGCTGACCAGAACTACCTCACGATGCACCTTTGACATCAGCAATGAAGATTACCCAGATTTTTACCTCCGCCAATGCCTGGCCATTGTGGTCGAGTGTATCTGTATACTGGCTGCAAAATTCTGGCTACTGTGACGTCATCATGGCGCTCTCGTGGATTTTTTTTACATTTTGTTGTAGAGCTCGATCCAAAGATATAGTGTGGTAAGTATCAGCCCTCTAACCTTAGCGATAGCGAAAATATGTTGGGGCACTCCCCCCGCCCCATTCCCCCAGGCTGCGGTACACCACAAATCGCCCAGGCCAGATAGGGTTAAATGGACAACTGCTATCTTATAACTGTCTGATCCATGTTCTCTCTTTAGAGTAGCATCATTCCCAGCCATGGTTCGTCTGACAAAGTCGTACCACGGCAGAGAGTGGGTCTGCCATAGCGATAACCAGACGTCAGTCCTTCTTTCAGGAGTTCCGCTTCACATGTGTGATCTCGTGATATGGAGTATAGAGACATGCATAATATGAAGGATGTAAGTAGTGACACAGTAGTTGTCTTGAGGAACAAAGCGAAGAAGAAACAGTACATGAATGAATTCGAACATTCTCACGACCAGATAAGCAAGATAAGCAATATCTCCTGAATTATCAATTCTTTAATTCCTTGAATGACCACCTACACCTTTACCTCTATCCACCGTTACACCGTTGTCCACCATTACATCCATGCATGGAAGGTTCACCGTTACCTTCATACCTGACTGACCAGCGTTACCTCCCTTCGTTCAAGGATGTTCCTCACCTCCATTACTAGAGGACCACCGTTACCTGCATACATGAATTATGTCTACCGTTATCTCCATTCCTTGAAGGACCACCGTTTTCTATATTGCTCGAAGGATCACCGTTGCCGGTACCTCTATTCCTGGATGTATACCTTTGCTTCCGTACCCCAAGGATCACCGTTACTTGTATACCTGAAGTTCAAACGTTGTCTCCATTATTTGAAGGACCATTGTTATCCACATAACTGAAGATCCATCATTACCTCCATAACTGAAGGGCCACCGTTACCTCCACAATTGAAGGACCACCGTTACTTCCATTCCTGGGGGTCTACCGTGGCTCCCATACCCCAAGAATCACTGTTACTTATATACCTGAAGTTCAAACATTACCTCCATTACTTGAATGACCACCGTAATCTCCATAACTGAAGATCCACCATTACCTCCATAACTGAAAGACCACCGTTACTTCCATACGTCCACCGTTACCTCCATTCTTGAACGACCATTGTTATCCACATAACTGAAGGACCACCGTTTGGAGGTCCACCATTCCGAACATTTCCTCCGTTACTTCCATTCCTGAAAGGACCACCTTTAATATCTCCATAATTGAAAGACATCAGTTACCTCCATAACTGAAGGTCCACCGTTACCTTCATTCCTTGAAGGGCCACAGTTGCTTCTATTCCTTGAAGGAGCAGCGTAACCTTCACACCTGAAGGTCCAACGTTGCTCCCATTCTTTGGTCGCCCTTACCTCCATAACTGAAGGTCCTGCATTACCTCCATATCTATAGGACCATCGTTTCCGCCATACCCGAAGAGCCACCATTACAGGTCCACCGTTATCTCCATTCATTGAAGGATCTCTCCGTTACCCCCATACCTGATAGACCGTCGTTACCTCCATACATTAAGGTCCACCGTTATCTCCATTCTTCTATCTTGCAGGAAACTAGCCTAGTTTTATGCATACCATGATTCATTCTGTAAATTTAGTGCTAATGCTTTTATATGAATTAGGTCTTTGGATTATGGATGCGGAAATTCTTTAATGAATGACGGATGAATATTGAACGACGGACTAGACGCTTGTAGTTTTAGAATAACTGTTACCTCTATACCTGATGGTTCACCGTTACCTCCATACCTGGTAGATCGCCGTTACCTCCATACCTGATGGTCCACCGTTACCTCCATACCTGATGGTCCACCGTTACCTCCATACCTGGTAGATCACCGTTACCTCCATACCTGATGGTCCACCGTTACCTCCATACCTGATGGTCCACCGTTACGTCCATACCTGGTAGATCGCCGTTACCTCCACACCTGATTGTCCACCGTTACCTCCATACCTGATGGTCCACCGTTACCTCCATACCTGGTAGATCGCCGTTACCTCCATACCTGATGGTCCACCGTTACCTCCATACCTGATGTTACTTGCAATACCTGGTAGATCGCCGTTACCTCCACACCTGATTGTCCACCGTTACCTCCATACCTGATGGTCCACCGTTACCTCCATACCTGATGTTACTTCCAATACCTGGTAGATCGCCGTTACCTCCATACCTGAAGGACCACCGATACCTCCATTTCCGAAAGACCACCGTTACCTCATACCTGAAGGATTACCATTACCTCATATCTGAAGGACCACCGTAACCTCATAACTGAAGGACCACGAGTACCTCCATTGTTTGAAGCATCACTGTTACCTCCATACCAAAATGACCACCGTTTTTCCCATTCTTTGAAGGACACCGTTACCTCCATATTGGAAGGACCACCGTTACCTTCACACCTTAAAGTCCACCGTTACAACTATTCCTTGAAGGATCACCGTTACCTCACTTTCCGAAAGCCCACCGTTACCTCATACCTGAAGGACCACCGTTACCTCTTACATGCAAGACCACCATTACCTCCATTCTTTGAAGGGTCACTGTTACTTTCATACCTGAAGAGCCACCGTTATCTCCATTCTTTGAAAAATCAACGTTACCTTCATTCCTTGAAGGACCACCGTTACCGTTGGATTAATAGGATGGAGATGGTATCCGACTGTCTGAACAGCGGCCATCTTGAAAATGGCAGCCATCTTGGCTATTTGCTTGGTCAAAATATCTACAAATATTATCAGTGTGAATGTATGTGAAGTTGTTTTAATTTGTAGTGCTCAATTTGAGTAACTCTGCCCAAGGTAGAGTGTATACTGTGTAAAATTGACCGAAAATATTGCGCAGAACGACCATCTTGGATTTATGCAAATTAAAAAATTTCCCCCGTTTATATTCATCTACATTTTTTATATGTTGTTCGGGATGGCTTGGGGGAATAGTTGCAGAAAACCGCAATTCTGTTGCAATTTTTTCTAGGTCAAACCGCAGATTGACTGGACTATAGGCTGTATTCAGACTCACAATAATGACTGGTCCCTTCAATCTCTCTCTGAAATGTGAACTCTGAATGGAGGTCTTAGCTCCCTATGTCTCTGATATCAGGTGAGACGAAAAAGTAGAGACAAACAGACTCCAATGGTTTTGAAAAAATAGTTTTGCGAATGTATGAAAGAACGATTTTCTACCAAAATAAACCTTTCGAGAACTTGTTTGTCTTTGTATTCTCAAATTCGAATGATTTGTCGGTTATCAATAAATAAATGAAAAAAATGCTATATGGGTGAGAAGACTGATTGAGAATGTGAGACATATTATATTGCAATCATATTATAAACACAATATTCCAATCAGATGTCCTAAAGATAATCAGTACATATAGTGATTCCCGATGAAGACAGTGACCGACATATCCCTAAAACAGATCAAATAACATCGCAGTATTTGGAGTTCCGAAGAGAGTTTTTACAAGGATGCCACATCTCTCAATGAATGTATATGGTTTTGTGAGAATTCGCCGACGAGTTATTGTTATCGGAATGGGAATTTATAGGATTCGTGATATGAGAGTAGGACCTAACATTGCTTTTAACAATTTTTCAGTCATATATACGATGTGCCTTTGCTCAGTCTTAATACCGTCTTTTAACCCTATCTGGCCTGGGCTTTGTGGGAACTGCTGTGGCCTGAGGGGTGGGTGCGAAATGTCCCCCCCCCCCTAATTATTTTTCTTACCCCTTAAGCTAGGGGGCTGAAACTTACCACACTATACCCTTGGGTCAAGCTCTACCAGAAAATGTAAAAAAATCCACGATGGCCGCTTTGATGACGTCACAGTGACGTCATTTTCAAAAACGGCATTTTTTGGTCGATTTTTCAGTCAGATTTTCCGATTTTTTTATTTATGCAATTTCTCCGCAAAAACTGCATGATAAATTAGCAAATATTAATGTGATGTGAAGTAAAATAGTTTTTGCCCGATTTTCATCGCGGAAAAGCAGTATATTTTGAAGAAATATCACAAAACATCACTTTTTTGGGCCGCTATCTTGAATTTTCCCATGATCCTCTGCTCGGGGGGGTTATGCAAATAGGCTTAAAATGACCCCAATATGATAAATTATAAAGTCACGGAGGTTCAGCTCTCCATTTTTTGTCGTTCCGGAGATAGCGCCGAAAGTTTGGTAGGGGGGCCATTTCGCCCCCGGCCAGGTAGGGTTAAAAGAGCTGTGTAGAAGCCGTCAATATCGCACTGACCCTTAATTTTCCATGTGATGTTATGGGTCGACCATGTCTATAATTTGGCCATTTGGGGCTTTGCGATGTTAAGGGTCGGCATGACGCAAGCACAATTTCGATGTCAAAATCGTGACTATTAACTTTTTCGCATTCAAACCGCATGTTTCAGAGTCACTGTGATCGGAAAAACAATATCCTCTTCCAAGTGACTCTTGGTTTTAGTAGGATGGCTTGAAGCGTGGGATCGCACTTCACTCTATCAATGGGTCAATGTTAGCAGCCCAGCCTTGTACACAAGAATACGTTTAATAGAACCTCAAACACACCACACCTGGACCAAATATGGCCCACATTTCTCCAAAGAAATCCAATACTTGTCCGAAAATGCCCTTCTTATACTAGTTCTCTAGAGCGCATGCATGTATAACTGGACCTACGACGCAAATGACCCTCTGAACGTACGTTCAGCACCAAACTGGCGCTAGTCACAAATACGGGCTAGTGTTTCTTTCTATGAGTGTACATGTGTAGTCTCGATCCGATTGTATATGGGCTTTCCCTAATACTTGCCGATTATGCCCCACATATACCCACTTTACACTCAAGGTCAAAACAAACACACATGAACCCATTCCAACCCTAGCTGTCATTCATCTACTACCGATGACTTCTCAGAAGATGCCCCAATCATGTTTCTGCTCGATGGTCCACCAGGAGGTCCAAGGTCAACCCATCACACTTCCATCCCATTCCCACAATGAGCAATCACAATCACAGCTATACAAAGGTAAATTCTACCCAAGAAAGTTTATTGAGAGAGCAAGGGTTTTATACGATTAGCTATTAGGGAAGAAACTAATTCGTATCTAACATTGAATAGAGAGATTGGTCTCCAATTTTTTAATAATTCTTGATTTGCCTTGCTTTGGACTGCATGTAATCACTCCTTGGTTTTGAGTCACGGGCACTTCGTTATTTCCATGAGCCTCATTCAGGGACCTTCTTATGAAACCACCAAGGTCGAGTCAAACAATTTTATGAATTCTACAGTAAAGCCGTCCGGATCAGGGCTTTATCATTATCATTTTTCTTTGGTCACGTGATCGTTTATCGATAAGTTTAGTAGTATCCGACTTCGTAAGTAATTGTTCCAGGTCTTCAGCGGTTACTTTTTGCTTTGGTAATAGTGTTTTGTTTCCGTCAAAATATCTTTTGGATCGTTAAACATTTCCCCTTTATAGGTCTGTAATTCCTTCATAGATTTATTCACATAGTTCCTATTCTCAAGATTTTGAGTTGGTTTTTCTTCCAGTTCTACCCACCGCGCCCTTGATCTTACCAATACACCATCTAAATTCGACCTTCTCAATTCTCAATTCAATTTCTTGTACATCGCTCAGTTGTTACACAGTGACCTAGATCAATATAGCTAATTCGGTATGTTAGTTGCCAGCGAATAAATATATACAGTTTTATTGTGGTAATCTACTGATTATTATCCCGATTCGTTTTAATGGATTCTAGCTGATGGATATCGGATATTCAATCACTGGAAGCCTGCCTTCAATTCCGTCAGTTACGTTTTCGGTGTGGTTTTGCATGTCAACTTGACAAGATCTACCATCGCCTGACATACAGATTTTACTTTAAGATGGGAGGTTATTTTTGACTACCCTTCAGCTGCACAAAGACTCAGACAATATCTTCCTACATGAAGTATCTACCCCAGGATTCATTCGTTAGAGACATCAACATAACTGTTTATATTGAGAGAATTCGTAGTTATTATATGATAGAAAGCGTCAGATAAATAGTCAACTGTCGTCCATGAAACAATTTCCACGTCAATAATCGTCAATTTCGTTTGGCACTTAGCCCCAATTCCAAATGACACGCGTAAGAAATAAAAATAACAAAAACTCAAGAGAAGATCGGTCAACAGTTTTGATTGATGTAAGCAATACCTGGTGATCTTTACATCACATCTTTAATCATGATCCACTATAACAAAATAAGTGTTTTAGGTTCCACTGATTAGCTTGGCATAATACAGGAGGAAAGTGACTCTGAAAATATTAGCAAAAAGCAAGACATGAATAAATATATGTCGAAATATTGATCTACAAAATGCTTTTCGCTAATATTCACTTTCCTCCTATAACAAAATAATATTAATGCATTTGATAGGTAATTCAAGGCTAGTCGATGCAGTGGATATGTAGGTTGAGCCATGTCAATCAGGGTATCTCTGTACAGCATAGTCCAGCTGTGAGGTTGATTACCTCCATTGATTAATTGTATTCCCATGTAGCACGTGTTGCATCCACAGCTGCTCGGATCAGGACTAAGAGCTTCAATGACGTCATTTCCTTTAAATCAATCCAGCTTCCGGTCAATAGGTGTCCGTCTGTGTCAACTACAGCATGATCGTGTCAAGGAGAACGCTCAATGGCAGCTGTTTCGCGGATACAACCTCAGTCAGCATTCAACCGAGCGAGATCTGCTGTTTAGAGCGGTTTATATCACCTTGATTAAGACTTTAGAAGTGGCAATTCGTGTCAAAGCAAGGGTTCGATATACAACTCTACCGAGACCAGACGCACGAAATAAGATATTTACATACTGAAGTGGCACTTCAACAACTGTCGATGATTATTTTACAGGGGGACGGTATAAAACACAACATTTAGGATTGAAGGTGGAGATCGTCATTTCATTACAGCAGCAAATAATATGTTTGCTTACAATTATATAACGATAGAAGCAAATGAACTATAGAAGTCTGTAACATTATATTAGACTAGCTATAGACGTCATTGGCACTCGCCAATCAACCTAAACCATCAAACTCTTGTACAGTATCCACATACGAAAGATGAGATGCGGAGTCGAAACGCGGGGATCCTGGTTGTGACTGATTATGTACCGTACGTGCCATACATAGGTTGAGTATTTGAATTCCAGCATCAGCTCATCTCCCGTGATGCATCACTCGATGTTTGTTTCGAATCTGCGCGAACACGACACATTCAAATTTTACTGCGCGCCTGCGTCACATCCTGTGTTACAAGTGTAAGCAACGAGGCGGAGACCCATGCATGCATTTTAGCTAGTCTAATTTGAGGTTACAGACTTTGAGTTCATTTGCTTTTGATAGTGATAATGATTTGTAGCGTTTGCTGGATCCCGTGAAAAATGTGACGACTTTAATCAACGTCACAAATCATTTCTTGCAGTATCTTTTCGCCAAGACTAAAACACGCACGAAGCGTATGTAGGCTAATCTGGTAATTACCCCAACCCTTTATGACAAAACAAAAATCGATCAGAGATATATTTTGTTTTGTCCTTTTAGACAGTAAATGTCGTTTGGCCTTGAATTTGAAATACATGGCGCATGGCGTTCTCAAAAATCGATCCGTCTCTTGAAACAGCTGCTATGGTCTTTAAAAATAGGTTAAATATAGGATATTGAGAAATAACTCGCTGCATGTATCTTGATAAATTATTGCCTGACGTACTGAGGTGAACACCTGAAACCATAAATGTTATCGCGATTTTACGGCTACGTTGTTATAAGAATTCGGAATATATTACTGAAAAATCAAAGTCAACGATTAATATTTTTCTTCGAATTTCATTCAATAGGCCATAAACTAAGGTGAGATGACAACTCCACATGCTATTTATGCGATAAATACGCGTTACTAATCCAACCTTCTGACAGGCTCTTAATCCCCGAAGCGGCAAGTATATTTTTGACTTCAAATGAGAAAAAAAAATTATCGAAAATGCTAAAATTACAAATTATTACAGATTATAAAAATGTCGCATTTCATCTTGGTATTAATTCCACCCTATCGATAGTCCATTTTCACGTTTCCACTCTTATAAAAATATTGAGGTGAATTAGTCCACCACTGTGACTTTTAACTCGAAAGATTCCGGTTTTTGACCAGGCAATTGTATGTACTGGTCCGTGTCTGAAGAGTTTGAGTTTGAGTTTTTCCCAGATTTAAAAGGGCCGGGAAAATATGATAGGGGGTAACTGGGGTGCATTGAGACAATCCCACGTATCATAGGACATTCATTGGAAGCACAGAAGGAACACAAGAAAACTTATTGATGCAGATGCATCAATGCCGGCGGAAACGTTTGTAGCTTATAATCTGCGTATTACAAGCCGATTACGTGTGCAACTGGTGAATACACAGGTCACGATGCACATTATGTTAAAAAAAAACGTCGATTTGTTTGTTTTCCTTAAAGGTTTGACTAATGTAGTTCGCGCAAGAACCCATCTGGAAAGTGCGGGGTTAGCCGGAAGTTAAGTGCTTGCTGGCAAAATGCAAAATGCAAAATGTCAAACTAGGACTTTGAAAGTAATGTTCTCTGGTTGACGTATTAAGTCATTTCATATAGCCTGATGTAAGAGATCGCGCTGTGGCATTATACGGGACCCATCATCAAGCCACTATTTCTTTATTGATGTGTGTCATTGTGAATTAAGCCTAGATCGACTTTCTCTACACAACAATCCGATCCGCGTGTTTTACTGTTTCAAGTTTTTAGTAACTCGCAGTTCAATCTCAAACATTTTGCTGCAGACGTACACATGGTACAGGTGAATAACTTCATCATGTATGGTCATCGATTTGGTCTCTCAGCCATAATAAAATAGTACTAAAGAACATTTATTCGATGAATTCATTATAACAGAATTAATATTAATTTGTTAACCACGAACGGGTGATACAATCCTGTCGTTTTACGATCTAAAACTAGCTGGATCACTCAACGGCACGTCTGTGAAAGTATGGCTCGAGAAAACACCTGTTACTCGTCCAATATCAAGATGGCGGCTCCCATGTTTAGCGAATTCAGAAATCCGGCGGCATGGCCGCCGGAAATGAAAAAAAAAAAAAATTAAATTACCTCGGACCCTTCGAACCCCGAGATAATCGACCAATGAAAATACGGAATTATCTCGGACCCCGAGCTAATCGACCAATGAAATCTCCGTATTAGTGTATGCCATTTTCTTTCCAAATTGAGGAGAACAGCGATCTGTCAACGCCATGTACTCTAAGATAAATGCTACACAAGAAATCCACCCGGAATTCATTCAAGGGATGCTATTATAAATATATAAAAATAAAAATCATTTGATTATGGAGACGGATTGGTGTTCAATTATCGGAGAGCGTTGATACGATATTTAATTCATGCAATCTCACCTTGACAAATCTTATCATTTATAGCAGTCTAAGAGTGGTACGGTACACTAATGGCGCAATTTTAATATCGGCAACGAAATACTAGTGTATACGCGTATATATAAGAAATAAAACTACATAAAATGTAGAGTTTTGAGCTAAACTGTATATTGCACTGCTAAACCGGTCTCGTCCATTTTATGGACTTTTCAATAGCAATAATAGTGAAAATAGAACTCAAGTCACTTAATCTGTAAGATAATTAAAAAACGGCCAACTGAGACAGGAGATTATAGTTTGTCCTGGGATATATTTCTCTCCACATTACTAGGAGTGAAATGACACCGCTACGCCATTATGCAGCGCATGATTGAATGTATGTGCATGAATAGCATTGTCTAGAACAGACTTTCACAGCTCACAAATGGTATTCGTCGGACTTACCTAACATGAAAATATGATACTCCCATACATTGGCTAGAGCTCTCCGATGAGGTATAAATCGCGCCTGTATGGAGCGGGGGGGGCGAGGGGGCACATTTTGATGAATTTGATTTTATTCAGGTGGCCATCCTTATATTTTTCAGGTTGATACTTCAGTATGTACGCTTCAAGAAAAATATGGTCTTGTAGGTTTGGATTGAAAAACAATCAGCTTTATTGCCGTCAGAGACAAAGGAGTTTTGTTCATGTAAACATCACATATTCTCTTGACCATATGAAAAATGTATCAGACAGTGCAAACAAACAACTTCTTTTCTTCTTTACTCACAAAGGATATAGTACGATAAGGCGGCCCTGTGGCCCATATTACGTGGTGCGGTTGAAATCGAAAATATAAAATGACCTAAAATAATAATTTTTGTAATGTAACGGCGAGAGAAAAAATGTAAACAATATGTGATAGTTCTAGCTCGATTGCTTTATCATTATAGTTATGACATGAAATTGAAATCCGCATCATGTGCTATTTCGTGAGAAAAAAGAGTCTAAATCGAGTCATCTAAACACACATTTAGACACGAAGGACCCCTTGAACCAAAACGATTCCCCAACAGGGGAGATATAATGCCACCGCAGGCACTGCGGAAGCAATTGGTGATTGGAGGGGCCACTATCACAGCACAAATAGGCGAGGGTCCAGGGGCCGCGCAGGCCCCAGAAGCTCCAGGGGTCTTAGATGGCCGGAGACGCGTTCTAGCGTATTTCCGAGTAATAACACAAGAAATCTTCGCATGTGTAAACTCTATTCGTTTTGCCTTTTTTGTTGATTCTCAGAACATTGTTTTTTTATATTTCCCGTCAAGAAAAGGAGGATGTTCGGAAGTAGAAATAATTTAAATACTAAATATATATCATTTCAATCGAAAGGTTCATTAGGCTTTGATCAGGTCACCAACAAAGATGATTTCTACTTGTCAACACAGGTCAACTTATGAGTGTGTATGAGCCATCCTCTATAATGCAGTTCTGTATACTCCTATCCCCGTATCAGGCCCTGTAGGCAGATTATGGCTGTACAGTTATTACTGGAACTCAACCTCCCCACAGCGCATGCTCCATTTCGCAAGCTCCAATAACATCCCTGCCTCCAATAGCGGAAGTTGACCTTTACTACGTTGCTATGACGTATAGGAGAAACCAACCAACGCACGGTTCAGTTTGAATCCGACCAAACAACTCCTTTAGTGTTGCACATGAGCGAACTACTTTTCATATGCTCTGTCCAGATAAACAGGGAAAATTATCAACAGATAATTCTTTTTTAACGCTAGGTCAACGGAGGTATTATGCAGACTTGAAAAGTAATCAAAATTTTCGTTAAACATCTATTTTACTATATATGATGTCACTTCCGGCGATGTGCGCGAAGGCCCCGAATCCGGTCCAAAAATCTGACTGGTGGCTGGGGTGTTATTAGACCCCCAGCGAGGTGGTTGACTGGAACTGTCCGTTTAAAATATCAACCAATGAACGGACGGCGTTTTGGGGCAATACGTGGGATCACGGTATAATTAGATGAAGGCCTAGTTTATGTAGAGCAGAAGCTGAAGGACAAACTCTTTGAAGTCCGAGAGGAAACAACATGAGAGCGTATCTTAAATTTAAAAAAAATCTCGGATAGTCAAAAAACATGATGTAGTTATGACAAGAAATTGAAAGCCGCAGCATGTGCTATTTCGTGAAAAAAGGGTCCAAATCCAGCCATTTACACACGCTTAAAACTGAAGTGTTGAAACTTATTCGTGAAGTATTGAAATAACCTTTAAGTGTGTCCACAGGGACTGCTCTGTTAAGTGTTGTCACTGTGGACACACTTAAAGGGTTATTTCAACACTTTATGAGTAAGTTTCAACACTTTAGTTTTAAGCGTGTGTAAATGGCTGGATTTGGACCCTTTTTTCACGAAATAGCACATGCTGAGGCGTTCAATTTCTTGTCATAACTATAATCATAGCGCAATCGACCTGGAAATTCCACGTATGGTGTACATATATTTTCTCTCGTCGTTACTTTAAAGGTTCTAACAAATGGTCCCCACACCCTATACTTTTTATGCTAAATTGTTGAAAGAGCTTATACTTGACATTTATGGGCGGTTTATTGTTTTGGGGAATGGTCGAAGTTTGAAAAAACAAACTTGAAATCCTCCAATATCACGCCTGTTTGGAAACGGTGAAGGCCGTGACCTGCTGACCCATGATGTCAGAGTCTGAGTGCAAAGGTACGTCACAAAACGACGTCCGACACGACCGACCAGTATACAATTACAGTCTTTTGATGAGGTCAATATGTGGTTTTGTGGACCTGAGAAAACAATATTCACCGAGGCCGAAGGCCGAGGTGAATATTGTTTTCTCAGGTCCACAAAACCACATATTGACCGATATCAAAAGACTATAATTGTTTTATTATATGACACTGACGTCTCCTTCTCGTTAAATTGGTGAAAGTAGTTAGAACATAGCATATAATAAGGTATTTTCTTTGCTCCCGACGATCTCGTCAGCCAAATTGTACACCGACGGCCAATCCAACGACTATTTTCATTGGCTGAGCAGACGCATACGTCACGCCGAGTCAATATCACATTTATGGACCCGCTCCGGAGTCAATATGGAAAATTAACGACAGCCACGTGACGGCGAATGGTCCAATGGAGAAAGAGTAACACGCACAGTCATATAATAATCGATATTATACGGCCTAATCGTAATCAGACTCTGACGTCACGGGTCAGAGGTTAACGGCTTCAATGCGTTTTTTACCACATCTGTTACTTTTACTGTGTTAAAAAAAATCCAATTTGATGTCGTTTTTTTTAAGAGAAAAATATCAACTTGTTCTTTACACAGCTTCTCTGTATTTTTTCATGCAAAGTGTGCCGAGGGTATTTGATAGAACCATTAAAACAACAATAATTTTAGGACATTTTATTTTTTTCGATTTCAACCGTACCACGTACAGGCCAAAATGCCGCCTTATCGTACCATGTCCTTCTATTCACGCGCAGTTTGCACACGTGTCTGTGACAGAGCAGACGAATCATAATGAAAAAGCATGATAAATGTTTTGGCCCATCTTCTCAGTCATTTGTTCATGACAGGTTATAGAAATGGATGGCACGAACATTTAGCGCCACTAGGTCTGGTGTGAAAGTGGAACGAAGGAGCGTTTTTGTCAGACGGGTAAGGTGCAAACTGACGCGAGAGTTATCATTGTACAAACTTACATATGTTGTACTTCGGGTTGAAGACACCTTTACCACTTAAATTTGCACGACAGCTGCCTCTAGAATATTGACAGTATCAATATGAAATAGTAAATAGATAAGCATTGAGCCCAAGTCGTGGGGTCCAACTTCCAAACTTTGATTCAGGAATAATTAGCAAAACACTTCAGCATATCCTGTCAGTTTTAGACCGCTTCCTGCGCAGTTATATATCAGAACAGCTCTGCGCGGAGAGTGCCAAAAGATGGTTTTCGCGTCCAAGATGGCTGACGTACGGCAAAGCTGTAATCGAAGGGCCTACCTTTGTATGGAAATTGGTTCTACTTCCAGATGCTCCCTAAAATATGAGAATCACTTTGGGAATAGGGGTAGTTCATTAATGTTACAATTTTGTAAAATCGCTAAACAGAATTCGAGAATTATGAATATTATTTTATTTTTATATGCCTTAATTACGCATTAAATCAACAATTGAGTACCGGTATATAAACTTTCGCTATAGATTTCTTTTGCGAAAATCGAATTGTCCACTAACTGTCAAGAAAGATCAGGGACAGCTAATTGCTAGAGATTTCCGATGATGGCGGTATATCTATTCCACAGTAACTTGATAATCGGTCAATGTATAAAAAATTAGCGACATACACCGATCTACACACCCATTCCCTACTTACGAGTTAATGCCGGCCATAGTGAATATTATCGTGTAATAATTTCTCGATGTTTAGTTTCAGACCGTCAATCAGATGAGGTCTAAAACTGAACATCGAAAAATTATTACACGATAATATTCACTAAGAGGGTCATTAATTCCTTTCTAACATGAGTAGTATACATAGAGTAAAACGGAAGGATAGCGCGTCACTGCGCATGCGCGGAGTTAATTTTTGGGTTGCCATAGGGGGGGTTCGCATACGTGAGTTAATTTTGTTGAGATGTGAGTGGGTGGGTTTAAAATGGCGGACGTTGAAAGTCCGCCATTTTGAACCCACCCACTCACTTGGGTGCACTGATTGACCTGGGATGTGAGTGGGTGGGTTTAAAATGGTGGCTGAGGGTGTTGTGTGTGTAAAATAAGGGTCCGCCATTTTGAACCCACCCACTCACCGGGGTGATTGAGTGCTATGTGAGTGGGTGGGTTCAAAATGGTGGCCGGTTATTTTCTCTGGGACGTTGAAAGTCCGCCATTTTGAACCCACCCACTCACTCGGGTGCACTGATTTGACCTGGGATGTGAGTGGGTGGGTTTAAAATGGTGGCTTTTGGTGTTGTGTGTGTAAAATAAGGGTCCGCCATTTTGAACCCACCCACTCACGGGGGTGATTGAGTGCTATGTGAGTGGGTGGGTTCAAAATGGTGGCCGTTTATTTTCTCTGGGACGTTGAAAGTCCGCCATTTTGAACCCACCCACTCACTCGGTTGCACTGATTTGACCTGGGAAGTGAGTGGGTGGGTTTAAAATGGTGGCTTTTGGTGTTGTGTGTGTAAAATAAGGGTCCGCCATTTTGAACCCACCCACTCACGGGGAAAACGTATAAAAGCAGTCGATTTTTAGGGAAAGGGATGTATTTCAATTGGACTTACCTGATCTGCCTGTCTGCCTCCCTGTCTGTTTGCCTGCTTGCCTATCCGCTTGTATGAGACGAAAACCATGAGACGTGGAGAAGATTTTCCCTTGGACCCAGCAGCCCCTCCGGTTGAAGTCTTGCCTGAAGACGAGCGTGTGAGGGTCATTTATCAACGACACTGGGCTACCATACGCCATTGTTTTCACCTTGACCGTCGTCTTTTGGACTTGTACAATTTTCGGCTGGAGGACCTTACGTATCTCACTACCTATGCCGAGAACATTTTCAAAGATCAGGTGACGGCCTATAAGTTGAATATGACATTTGGGTATATCTTACGGCATAAGGAGACGGACCAACTGCGGTATTTCTACCCGAGTAATAATTCGTATGTGTTTGACCAGCCATTCACCATCACAGATGCGATTTCTCTGGAGCCGGTGGTCGAGCAACTCACTACATTAGACCCGTTGGAATGGGCCCAGTTGCAACGCCCCAATACGCAATGGCTTGTGGAAATGGTGACTAACGTTACATTTTTCGTCACGAAAATGCGAGATCACCCGATCGGTGCTCCTGTAGAACTTCCCCCGTGGTTGTATCATCGACAAGGCCTGAATGCATTAACAGGAGGGGCCAAGAGTCCCTACAAAGACCGGAAATGTCTGTTTCGATGTTTGGCCGTGCATCTGGACGAGTGTGACCCCCAGAATTGTGACACAGTGGCCGATGGCTATTGGGAGGAGTATTTAGAGCAGCAAGACATGGATAAGCGGCACTTCCGTGGCGTTCCCTTTAAGAATTTGGATGACGTGGAAAGACTGTTCGATATTAATATCTTTGTGTATCGATTACTATGTGCGGAGGAGGAGGAGGATACATTTGTGGCTGAATTGGTTCGGCGATCCACAGAACGGTATGCTGCTACCATGAAAGTGAATGTGTTCGATGACAATGGCGTGAGTCATTTTTCTCTCATTTACAATATGAGCCAGTACGCTCAGTCTTTCAGTTGTGCCCAATGCCATCGTGTGTTTAAAACGTCTTACAACTTACATCGCCACGAGAAAACCTGTGACAACAGTGTCAAGCGAGTCTATCCGGGTGGCGTGTATCATAATGCACCTACTATTTTTCAGGAACTGGCCGATGAGGGTGTGATGATACCGGAGGAGGATCGTTATTTCCCCTTCCGGGCATGCTATGATTTTGAGGCCCTGTTAGAGCCCATGGACCTGTTTTCGGCGAAAACACAGTGGACACAGCGCCATATTCCTCTGAGTGTCAGCATTTCATCCAATGTACCTGGCTATGACGCTGATCCGGTGTGTTTCGTGTCCACGGGAGAATCCCATGAGTTGATCACCCGTATGATGGAGTATTTAGAGAAAGTCAGTGCGGCCAGTACGGCATTGATGGTGGCCAAGTTCGAGGACGTACTGACCCAGCTGGACGACCGCATTCCTGAACCTGGTGTAGCGTTCAGCGATGATGAAGAGTCCGAGTCCGAGTCTGAGCCGCAATCCCAGTCGCAGCCTCTGCAGTCGCAGGATGTCCCCCTACCGAAACCGTATGCGGCGAAATTGAAAGCCCGGTTCGTGCAGTACCTGACTCAGTTACCGGTGCTCGGGTTTAATTCGGGCCGTTACGATCTGAACATGGTCAAGGAATTTCTCTACCCTTACTTGGCCCAGTCCGATACCCTCAAGTCGGTGATCAAGAAGATCAACAACCATATGGCCCTCACTACCACGTCACTGCATTTCCTCGATGTAAGGAATTACCTGGCACCTAATTGTAGCTATGACCAGTGGGTCAAGGCCTATAACTGTACCCAGACGAAAGGTTACTTTCCTTACACCTATATGACGAGCCTGGACCGCTTAGAAGACACCCAGTTGCCATCCCGCGAAGCGTTTTACAATGACCTGAAAGGGGCAGCTCTACCGGAGGCCACCTACATCGAACTCCAACAAGTGTGGAACCGTCACAGCATGAAGACGTTGCGAGATTTCCTGGTGTGGTATAACAACCTAGATGTGGTTCCCTTTCTCGAAGCGGCCGAGAAAATGGTGCAACTCTTTCGTCGCCAAATGCATGTGGACATATTCAAGGAGTGCTTAAGTTTACCTGGTCTGGCGCTTCGCCAACTGTTTCAAGAGTGTCCTACGTACTTTTCACTCATACAACAAAAAGATGCAGACATGCACGATTGTTTGAAGCGGAACATTGTGGGGGGCCCTAGCCTTATTTTTCACCGCTACCATGAGAAGGATGTGACGACTCTCCCCAGTGGGAAACCGTGTGCCAAAATCATTGGGTTTGACGCGAATGCCTTGTACTTGTGGTCGCTCGCCCAACCCATGCCCAGCGGTCATTATACGCGTTGGTGGGCAGAAGGTGGACATTTTACACCGCAACGGACGCCGTATAAACATCTCGCCGACCAGTGGTTAGACTGGGAAGCCTATCGACGGGCCATTTATATTCGTCACCAGACCAACGCCACAGAGAAGCGGATAGGAGATCGCCGACTCCCCGTCGATGGGTTTGCCCTTGTCCAAGGCACACCGACTGTTTTCCAGTTTTACGGGTGTTACTGGCACGGCCACGAATGTCATTTTAGCGCGGGACGCTTCAATGAGCGACGTGGAAAATCGGCACAAGAATTACGCGAAGAAGTAGTGGTCAACGGAGATTACGTCAAAGAGCGAGGATTCCATCTCATTGAGATGTGGGAGTGTGAATTTCACACCATGTGCAAGGCCCTGCCCCATTTACAACGGTTCCTAAAAGAGCGTGAGTACCCTTTGAGTCGTCGGCGACTGCTAAGTCTGCCTCAGATGTTGGACGCCATTCGTTCGGGACAGCTCTACGGCTTTGTAGAATGTGATTTGCATGTTCCCGACACTCTCAAGCCCCTCTTCGCCCAGTGTCCGCCTATCTTCAAGAACACGCTGGTGGGTCGGACGGATATTGGGGAGACCATGGGCGCCTATGCGGAGCAGCACGAGTGTTTGCCTAAACCTCACCGCATGTTAATTGGAAGTATGTGGGGCGAGAAGATCTTGCTGGGCACCCCCTTACTGCAATGGTATATGAAGCACGGTTTGGAAATTACTCAAATCTATCAGGTCATCCAGTACGTACCTGAGGCTTGTTTTGCGGAGAATGCGGACCTCGTGACGAAGGCCCGTCGTCAAGGTGATCAAGACCCGAGTCAGGCCATCATCGCTGAATCTTGGAAACTCACTGGAAATGGTTATTATGGAAAGACAGTTACCAACCAGGATAAGCACGTCAACGTGAACATTTGTAGTACTGCCCAAGCCCGCAAAAGAGTGAATTCGCCTCTCTTTCGATCTGTGGAGGTGATCGATGACGACACCTATGAAGTCACTTTAGCCAAGAAGACTATCCGGTACAACTTACCCTTGCAGATTGGATGTATGGTCTATCAGGTGGCCAAGCTGAGGATGCTGGAATTCATCTATGATTTTATGGGTGTCTATTTTAATGCGTCAGACTGGCAACTCATGGAGATGGACACCGATTCGGCCTACATGGCCGTCTCCCACGCCGATTGGGAGCCCCTGGTGAAACCCGAGTTACGGGAACAGTATGAGGCGGAACGGGACCAGTGGCTACCCCGACGCGATCACTACACCTACGATAAGCGGACACCCGGGCTCTTCAAGCTGGAGTGGAGCGGCGATGCTATGATTGCGCTCTCCTCCAAGACCTACTACTGTTACGGAGGAGGGGATGGAGGAGGCGAGGAAAATAAATTTAGCTGTAAAGGGGTGAGCCGGCGCGATCCCAACATCGACAAAGCTCTCTACCTGGGCGTGTTGCAAAGCCAGGCCAGTGCGAGTGGCACTAACCGAGGATTCCGGGTCGTCGACCACCAGATGCGGAGCTATATTCAGCAACGAGACGCCTTTACTTTCTTTTATCCCAAACGAAAAGTATTGGCCGACGGTGTGAGCACCACTTACTTGGACTTGTAACATGTCGAACACTAACTGTGGATACACAAATGTAAAAGTTAGGATGGCCGAGTGGTCTAAGGCGCCAGTCCTAAGTGCTGGTCAGCAATTGCTGGTCGTGGGTTCAAATCCTACTCCTGACAGAACTTTTTTTGTATATATATACCACTACTATTCTATGTATACATACCCTACTATTTTTGTACCCTGTATTTCTATGTTGTATAGTCTAATCCTTGTTGACTTAAATAAAAAGAGAAAGTCAAAACCCATCATTGTGTTTTTTTCATCAATTTATTCAACGTCAGAACAACAACGTCATAACAATAATAAACAAGATGCGCGCAGTACAATTTTTAAGTTAACCAGAGAAATGGAGCATGCACATTAAAACGAGAGGCCGTCCAGTCATAGACGAGAACATCCCTGTCTTTGGCTTGACAATAATCATCAAACATATGTACAATGGTAGACATAGAATGTCCTCTACTCCGGTGAGTGAGATAAAACACACAGTACTGTCCGCACACACTACTCAAGGGGCCTTGTAATCTTTGCGTATTCCAACGCCACTGTGTCGTGGAGACGTCCATGAATTTCACCAAATCGGCATGGAGGGGTGCAAGTCCGTAGGAATCAAAGTATTCGCCTTGGCCTTGGGTTTCCACGTACACAGCTATCCAATGTTCACCGGGTCGACTCTTCGGGTCTGTATTCAGGATGTAGGCTGCAGGGGTGGTGGAGTGGGTGGGAAACACATTGCGTGGAAACACACCTCGAAAGGGGATCTTGGCATCTCGCTGGAGTATGTCCATCAGCTGTTCTGTATCCATGTTTAGCTGGAGAAGTCACACAGCACGTTTCTTTGCTCATCCACGCTGATGACGTTGTCAAACTCGGCGTAGCAAATCACGTTAATGGTGCTGGGTAGAGGGAGGGAGAAACGCAGTTCCAACCGTAGGTTTCCTTTCTTCAGTAAAGCCAGTTGATGATCGTGTTCCAAGGTAGGGGTGAGGTCAAAGGCGAACAATGTGTATCCATTGCCAAAGTCTTTTCGACTGATGGTATTGCCTTCGTCTTGGTTGTTTTGTCCTGTGGCTGTAAACAGGTTCAGGTAGGTCCGCACATAGTTTCCGTTAGTAAAGTCCGGTTGTAAGGGTCGGGCTGGAATTTGATGGCCGGCCACGTGCAGTGCCACAAAGTTGATGTTGAAATGATCAAATTTGAACGGATTCTCAGCCCAATTTCCATTGAATGTGGTGTTGGTCACACACGCCAGGGTAAGACGTTTAGGCAGATCTCCTAGAAATAAATTCTCTCTGTTGGCCATCATCGTACCTGCGGGCACCGAGAACACCTTGGTCTGTACGCGTCGGATGGGATACAGGGCTGGTTTTTTCGCTAAGGCTTGCATGTGACTCACCAACACCCCCTGTTGCAAATCTACCGTACGGACAAACAGGGCTGCATCTTCAATGATGATGTTGTAATCGATAGCTCCCTCCCCACCGGCCATTAAGGCAAACATAGGTGAGGAACGGATCAATTTGATCTTGATGGTTACACCGTTCATCATGTAGCGGTCTTGCATGAACAGATCGGCGTGCAGTCGTCCCATCATATCGATGGACTTGCTTTCTTTTGCTAATTTTTTGCGTCTGGCGTACCCAGTATTGCCAGGGAGTAGCATGTTCTGGTATCCGGGTGTATCCCTGTAGTACAGCGCAGCTTGTAAGTGTGATAGTTTGGCATCACTGCCGTACGACAACAGCGTCTCCAGGTAGGCTCGATACGCATACGTATTGGTGGACGTACTGATGAGTCTATCGTTCAGACTGATATCCACCTGTTGGAACATGGAGTGCAGCCAAAGATTCACCGGGGTTACATTCGCATTGTCCGCTAGGTTCGACCCGTCCTTGTTCGTTATTTTAGCTTTCACGTACAAGTAGGTGTGGGCTAAATCCAGGTAGGCCGTATCTTTGTTTTCAATGGAAAATTCTACGGGACCCACTCCCGTCAGGCTAGCCAGGGGTCGATGTTCTACCCAACGTCCTTCGCCTACACTGGTTTGAGTGGGTGGAATAGTCCACAAATCCAATTCACTGTTGGTAGACGGACATGACTCGGAGTGAATGAAGGCCATTATGCGAAGATATCTCTCCTACTACTTCTCTTCTTTTTCTTCTGGGGCTTAGTCCTTCTCCTCCTCCTCCGGGGTGTGCGTCGTCGGTGGGTTGGTCGTCGACTGACTCTTCGCGGTGTCGGTGTTTGTCTTTTAAGGGCTTTGGCGATCAACACACTCCCGGCTTCTTTAGCCCGGCGTTTGAAGGCTTGTCGGGGTGCTGTGCCTTCCATCACATCACCGGCCACGCGCAATCCACTGCGTACCGCTTGTTTTCCCACCGCTTTCACACCCCGTGTCACCATGGGTAAAAATGTTTTCACAATGCTGCCCAGTATGTTTCCCAATCCGTGACCTCGTTGCATGCGTGCCCCGCTAAACATGGGCATGCCTCCTCCCGTTTGTTTCTTGTAGTAGTCGGCATAGCTGGACGTATGACACTGGTAAGGTACGTACATATTATACGAAGTGAGGAGAGCGGGTTTGTCGGAAAGCAAGTGTCAGCACCACTTTTCCTCGCTCGAATGGGATCGGCCGTCCCGTGTCATCTCTTATATCCACCGTGATCGTGTCGATATCGGTATGGCGTACGGGCAGGAACATGATAGGGTTGAAACTGTGGGTGGCTTGTTCGCCAT
>JAVTVY010025571.1:0-11027 GCA_036873755.1 Hanleya hanleyi
ACTCTTCTCCTGATGGTATCCATGGCAGGCTCTCTAGGAATGTTGGTGACGAGGTCTACCACGTCGTAGATGACCATTCTGTCTGGGTTCGGCAGGGAGAGGATTTTCTCACAAAAATCGGTCGAGTCCCTTCTAAAGGTGTTGGCAGTCTTTCCCAGCCTTTCCCAGGCGGGTTAGGTGCTGGGCCGTGCTATAATTTACGATATCTTCACTGCAAACCAACAACGTAACTTTTGAATCTTTTTGGGAAGCTTTCCTGTAGAGTCATATGGTTGCTCTTTAGTCGCCAGACGTCGTCAATTTTTCTCACCTCTTGCATATCGCTCCAATTTGTGAATCTTGGCCGTTGAAGTGATATGCAAGAGGTGAGAAAAATCAACGACATCTGGCGACTAAAAAGCAACTATATGACTCCACGGGAAGCTTCATTCGGCACCTCACATTCAGACCTGAGAATAGGGTGAATTTTCAGAACTTTTATTGCAGGTGTTCATGTGGAGACTATGAAGTATTCACACGGCCCCTAACACCGCCTTAAGCGGAAATAGAAACGCTAGCTCGGAAGCTGTGATGATATATCAGCTCAAACAAACAACTCATCCGACGTTCGAGGACGTCATAATGAGTAAACGCCTTAACATGGGGTAAAGCTGGTAAATGTAAGAATACCTAGTAAAACCCGTGGCTCATGCATACGGGGGTTGTATGTCATCATTGAAAACTGTTGACCGCTTCTCTCTTGCAGGAAACAAGCCTATGTTTTTGTATACTATGATTGTCTTTTTGAATTTGGTGCTAATACTGTTATGTGGAAAATGGAATAGGTCTTTGGATTATGGACGCGGATATTCTCTAATGGACGACGGCTGGATTATGAATGACGGACTAGACGCTTGTAATGCAAATAGGTTTATGTCTATTTCTTTGTTGTCTTACAGTTGCTTGACTAGGGATCGATGGCCTTTGTCAACTGTGGTAGTCGGGTCTTATCTAGGGCTTTAGATATTGTTGTATCTCCCAACATCTGAGTTGCTAGATGACTGTGGTCTGTCACTCGTCAGCAGGAACGATTGTGATAGTATTATCATATTTAACTCTGATGTCTAGGCGTTCCGCTTTGGCGATATTGTCTCGTTGTAGAGAGACCTTTCGTTGAATATCAACAATTTGCTGGCGTACAACAGTCAGCAGAGCATGGAAATCTACAACTTGAAAGTTCGCCCAGGACAACATATACATTGGGACGACATTCACAAATGTTCTATTCACCAAACTGACGAAACAAAGATAAAACGACAAGAAGGCGTTCACATCAAAAGGCACAAGCCCTCAATCTACCGAGACCGTGGATGCTTTTATGTAAGTGCCAATGAGTGCATTATCGGCCTACATGGAGATTACCACCGTGACCGCTAATCCGTAAAGCGTGCATTTATCCGTAAATATATTTCCCATATGCATTGTTTATTTATGTGTTTAGCCGTTGCTTATTTTATTTTAGTATCATTAGTTACCATTATCCACACAGCTATTTTAAATTAATTTTGTATTCACATATTGCATATTCCCTGTTCAGGGCATTAGCAGATTACCCACCATGCCCACTCATCGTTTAGTTTATCCTTACATGAACCTGGCATGACTCTCTCATGAATCACCTAATGTGCTCCGATTGTTTTGTCACAAATTATGCTTGTTATTCAGTTGTATTAATATCCTCCACTCTGCAGTTGTTCATTAATAGTTCTCTTATAAAAACACTGCCAGACGTAACTTAACTTCATGTTGCTATGTATCATGTGTGACTGAGAGCACGAGGGTGCCTGCTGTGGGATGAGGATATATAAAAGTATTGCGCAATGTAGGACGTAGCCTGCCATCCTGTACCCCGATACACTCTCCAAGCACTGTTACTGACACAGATTTCTGGCAGAAGCCGCCCATTTCTCTATGGCGTCGTTAGGTAGATCGTTAGGCGGGAAGGGCCCGCTCTCGGTAACTGCAAGTTATTTTCCTATGTTGGACATCGGCGTATTACTGGGCTCTCTAATAAGTAAGCATAAGAAAGGACCTCCTCTCGAGAAACCCTGACGTCGGCCATGGTTCTCCAGTTTTTTTTCTGGACGGTTTTGTGCGGACGATAGAGGACAAAGACAACGGAATCATCCACGCGATTACAAGTGCAATGAACTTAATATCTTTACCAGTATAACCTGACCAAAACAGATCGGCGAACTTTTCTTTTGTTATATCTCCCTTTGTTCTCTCTTTGTTTTTTATTTATTCTAAAATATAGCGCTTGTAAAGATCTTAACTGAACTAAAACATGTACCGTGAAATTTAAATAAAGCATTGAGTTGATGGCCCGCGAAATTCGCATGGGATGCGGCCATCAAGTTGTTCATTAGGTTTGAACAAGTTGGAAGTAGCTCTCAACGAAACGTCAACTCCATAGCATTAAAGAAGTTGTTTCCATAGAAAAGCATTGTGTTAGATATGCCGATTTCTACATGCGTATTGAAGAAAATTAAGGTGGTGCCATCTGTTCGCCATACGGTCTTCTCTTTATCGACGTTACATCAACTACAACGAAGGTCGGAGGTTTAGGTAAAAATATTATTAACTTAGTGATATGCGCAGCGTATTAAATGTGATGTTGGAAAAGTTGTCAAATCTATGTATTTATTAAACTTGATGAACACTGAATGTTATGTATGAAATATGTTTGAGGAGATTTGCTATTGTATATATTATATTGAACAGTTATATAATCAACTGATCAAATAAACGTGGATCAAAATATATTGCTTTCCTTATATGGTTATCAGTAGAGCTGCTTTCTCCCCACTAAGTTAACACTTCTTATTCTTTGACTCTTTCTTATATTTCGATATGTGTACTTCCGTTTCGATGACGTAATGATGAGGTCGCTGAAATACTTCACTGATGTATTTTGTCTTATGATACTTGAACAAGAACGCCTCAATATGGTAAGGCTAAGTTACGCATGCGCGTTGTACTCTTCAAGTTCAGAATATCTTTTCAATCTTTCCAATAGCGTCCATGTAAATACACGGCTGTATAATATACATCTGCATTGGTATATCGATTGGAGTGAAAAAGGTTATAATCAATCCTTCTCTCTGTGGGTTAAACTATCACGTGACAAAAACATGGCTTTCGTAGACATCATTCGTATGGGTTCAACTTTCACACGATAATCGAATATCTAGGTATGGATTGGAAACTACGAGGTTTTCCTTGTTTACACTACAATGGGCAATGGTTTCTATTCTTTATAAACGCTCGGTTTCGCCTCCAAATTTCCACCATGACTTTGACAAAAAGAAAGCAACACCTGCAAGTCGCGTGCCTGTAATCGAAACGGGTTGGAGAGTCCACAGTATGGCACCTATAGGGGCGTGACAGAACGTCATTAACGATCAAAATGACGCAAGCGTGACCCTTGGCTTTAGAATACATGTGAAATTCTTTCGTCATTCAACGATTGAATTGTGTACCTATCGTACGTCCAAAAAGGTTTGATGACATCAACAACTTTGAATAAATCTCTGCGGAAAAAAGTGTTTCTCCAACTTAAATTGGCTCCATGATGTACGGCAACAGGATGTACAAGAAGATACAGGCAAACGATAAATTGTAATATCCATTTCAATCCTATTACCCTTCTGGGCGAGTTCAACTGGACACGCGAAGAAAATTATGACGTCATATAATCTAGACCGATTGATTGTGAGGTAGCAACTAATGGAATTATATGTCACCTGGGCTTCCTCCTTTATATGTAATAATGTTATTTGGTAAAACACATGGAGTGTAGAAGAATTAAAAATAACACCTCGCACGCACCTTATATACATTTCACATTGTACTCCCCATTGCGGATTTCGAGTAATCAAGCGAAGTTATTTATTGCAGTGCGCTCTCGGGGGATGGATGTACTAATTGACCGCTAGCCTCCCCTATATCGATGATCACAGATAGAGTCACACATTTTCAGTGTGTATATTCCGACTTCCAATGAGCGTCAAATATCATGAAGAAGTTTTGTGACATTTGGAGCAAAATTGTGACAGTACGGACCAGACAAACAAAGAAACAGAGACCTTTACTAAGTTATAATAAGATAATCAAATCTCAACACTAACGGATTGAAGATAATCTAAATCTGGGAAACTTGCCTCATATCACTGAGTCAATTACGCGCCATATCAGTTAGGCACCGTTTCCAATTATCGTTCGCGAATGAATCGTTTATTTCGTCAAATTTTCTCGAAGTCGCGATTTTCCAAGGCGCGAGGGAATGGTTTTCTTTCTTCAAAATAAACGATTCATTCGCGATCGCTGTTCGAATGGTTTTTTTTTCTGTTGGCAATCGTTTTTCAATCGAGAAAATTCTCGCGAATAAAAAGCGATATCGCGATTCAATCGCTTTTTAATCGAGAAAATATAAACGATTGAAAAAAAAACGATTGAGGATTATAGCCGAAAGTAGTACGCCATTGGTTCAGCCTGACTGACCCGCATACACGTTCGAGCTTCTAACACTTCAATCAGACTATATAAAGTTCGATCATTTTTTCTTCTTCCTTTTCCATTCTTTGCCTAGTGTAAAACTATAGCGTGTTTCTGTACAGTTGGCGGTTATAAAGATACGATGAGGATATTGAAAGAAATTGAAAAAAAATATCTATATATATACATAGGAATAATGGTTATGCATATAATTATAACTTCATATTTATATATATTTTGTACGGGACATAGGCCCGGATATAGTCAGATTGGGTCATTTGGACTTGCAATTTCGTCTATTATTTTGGGTATTTCTGTGTTTTAAAGCTGGTATTATTCCAGATTTCTTGTGTAGTATTTTTCGTGAACGTTTTGGGCATCTGTGCGGGCTGAAATTTTGAGTTGATTCATCAGAGTTTCGCTGTACGCGTGGTTTTTTGTCCTACGATCACCATTTTCCTTGTGTAGATAGATGGCGCTGTATTGAATATAACATTGTCATACGGGGCTTTTGAGTCTTCGCAAGCACTTAATTATTAATATATAGCGCGGGCTATTTGTAAAAATTTTCACAACTGATTACTCCAGTAAGAGATGAAATTATATAATATTCAGTTGGTTTTTGGCTTGAGCTTCCCTTTGGAATCATTCATAGTTCATTTATCAAAATATAAAATTAAAATAAAAAGTATTGTACATATGCGAATCCAACCGTTATATGCGATTCAATCAAAAAGATATGTATTTGATATAAATATGAAATCACTGCCGCGAATATTCTTATAATAAATAAAATTAACTTGATGGTGATTTTTTGAACTTATTCACATCTCAATAGTTTAAAAACTGTACCAAAACATGAATGGATACCCTTTCCTAATGTATGTTTTACTATAACAAAATATACATAATTAATTACACTATTTTTCACCTTAATTAACCCAGAAATTCTCGGCTGGAGGGCTAAGCTGTTCTGGGTTATCGCCATGCGCCCATTCACACCTCTATCAAGCCTGAGCCGTAATCATTCTGATAATGCAATCAACGAACCCAAATCCACTTATGATCTGTACCCGGTATTTACAAAACAAGGTATTGTGACTATCATCCTGTATCATTAATACATTGTCGACTCACACGATTATTGAATAAACATTCGCTTCGCCAGAGTAAATCTGAGCCGCGAACGTCACAGGAAGCATGGTACAGGAATATGAAAAGATATTTCCAGCATACGCTCTACTTCGGCTTGTAGGAGACTATAGATCGTGAATCATATATATTATTCGGTTATCTTACGCATTTATACAGTATAGTATAGTAATATAGGTTTTTCCATCGACAAATCCGCAATCAACATTACATGTAGTTCCCAGTTCGCGGATAGAGCGGCGTACGACGGCAACACGGCCTATGTGTCAAATATCACTCCACCTCACGATTCTCTCGCACCTTAAAAAAACCCGATTCTCTCGCGATTGAAGATTCGCGATCAAGAACGGATCGCGCATGGGTAAACGATTCAAAAACGATATCGCGAGAGAATGTTTTTTCCAGAAAAGGTTCAATCGTTTTTTCTCATTTTTTTTCTCGATATCCTCGCGACTGATTCGCGATTGATCGTTTTTCAATCGCGAAAATTGAAGAAAAATCGCGACTGAAGAAAAAACGATTAATGGAAACGATCCCTTAGTAAAGTCACTAGCTCGGATAGATACAGCGATTACTTTGAATCTGTCCTTTGCCTTCAGACTTCTGGTGGACCTCGGCTTCCTACACGCTAATGCATATCAAAATACAATCTTTTTGTGTTCTCTACGTTACGGTGTTGATGAATCCAAACATACTAAAACGATCAACGTAACTTGAGCTTTAATTTTCAGTACTCTGTAAATCTTATCAAGTCTCTATTTTTCAAACCTGTGCTGTGGTCTATAGTACCTTGACCAACGACCGTCTTCAATTTGGCTTGGGGCCCTGTAGGCCATATAATGGTAGAAGGGAGATAAGTAGGGCTAGGTACGAGACAAACCTGTGCTCACGGTGTTGTAAGATCTAACTTGAATAAGAGATGCAGTTATTTTACGAGGGACCGCAGATTGGCTAGCAGCAGGGACAGTCAGTTTCCATTGACTGTTGGATGTTCATTTTATCTTTTTCTTCATGTCACCCTCGGTAACCCTGCAGCTTTATCAATAAAATTCCATCAGCTTTCGGCGAAAACTGGTTGTTCAATATACTTACAAAAATATGTAATATATATGTTTGATGTTCACGGCCCCCAGTGCGCGTTGGATGCCATTCCGGTGAATATTTTTTCTGTCTGATATCGCTTTCTTTGGCCCCATGGACAGCTGACACAAAAGAAGGAGAAAATGAAGAAGAAGAAGGAAGAAAAAGAACGTTCAGTTTGAATGCCGGCGACTTTTCTATTTAATTTTATATTACGCATGGTGACTCCATAAATATTTTGATGGTCTTTCATGACCTTTAGATCGAAAACTCGGATAGTATTGGTCGGACAAACAAATAGAGACGGTCAATAAATTGACACTAAGATAACCCATATCCCGGGTAAATTGTAATGATAAAATGTACATGTCGTAATGACCTCCATCTCAGAAATGTCATGGGTGAGTGCACCACGCAGTTTCAACTTAGCCCTTTCAACACAGGATATAACCTCCAATTTCTGTAACATAATCTGGCTACTTAGTTAGCGTGATTGTCCACACTAGGTCAGATGGAGTACCTCCTGGTACAGATAATTGGGATTGGACAAAGTTTAATTGTGCTCTTTTGAGAACAAGCATGAAAGGACCTGGCGTGGTTTAGTTAGGTTTTGGTGCGGTTATGAATGCTGAAATGAAAGAAAAGGAAATGTTCGGTCAGCTTAAAATACCGTATATAATACTGTTGTATTGTCTGAATGTTTTCCAGGCCTGCATGGGTAGTAAGATTTTTTCAATAACAGCATCTTGAAGTGGTGAATT
This sequence comes from Hanleya hanleyi, assembly GCA_036873755.1. Lineage (NCBI taxonomy): Eukaryota > Metazoa > Mollusca > Polyplacophora > Lepidopleurida > Hanleyidae > Hanleya > Hanleya hanleyi. The sequence goes on from JAVTVY010025571.1 coordinate 7,530, forward strand.
TGTGCAAAGTCGTCTATTTCGACTGAAAGCAGCATCTTTTTCTCCCAGTCCAGAACCGAAACCGTAATTGAGTAAAATCTATCGGCAAGACCTGTATTTCGCATCTTAGCTTTCTAAGGGCATTTCACGTTTCACTTAACACTACCCTTAGATTTTCGCTGTGATTCGGCATGTATTTCACACGGCGCCATCTATCTAGAGGGAGATAATCCAGTTCGAAAGTTGTTCCCAAAGCATGAGGTCAAATGTTGGCCCCATTTAAACGAGCCAATGAAATTATCTGTATTCAAATATTTCTCACACATGCAAACATGTCAGTTTCACGAGGCGCAAGACTGGGGGAGTCTACGCGAGACCAAAACGAAGTTGTGCAAATTAGCTATTTTATTTCTCACTCTAGTGGAGCATGCTTCTTTGTTTATCTTAAGAAACAAACGGCCTAACATATTTGAAAACAAAATAAAATCGGCGGCAGACCACAGGAAAATGATATGCTTTTTATTTTGTGATGGGAGCACTTCGAGGCCCACCATGGGATCATTTCAATCGATCGCTTTCTGGAGGTGTGTCTTCGTTGTATGAATGTGATTGCACCGATGTCGGATGTAACGGGACCAGTCGGATGTGACCATTTGGGAAACGTCCTATTACACTCAGATAGCACCCGTTACCGCATGGCTACGAGCAGAAGTTTCTACGTATTCGTGCCATGCGTTCGGATGATGGTATTTCGAGGCGAAGTTTGTTTTGGTACTGGACTGGCTTCATTATGTTTACGGAGAATAATTTGATTTTGCACAAATGCACTACTTTAAGATGCTGCTAATCAAAAACACTAAGACCCAGGGCCTGGAAAATTCAGGATCAGAAGACAAGAAATATTTTTTAAGTTATCTGAAGAATTTTCGCAATACAAACCACATATCGTGGAGGCCAAATCCTTACTAAACCGCTCCAGATCTTTTGGAACACTAACAGATATAAGCATGCTGATTCAAGTAGATCACTTTCATTTCCATGCGCCTATGATAATTTTTAGAGCAGGCTGAATTTTTCACCCGTAGTATCCAGAAACCTCACATTAGGATAAACGTAAACAAATAAAGATACCCTGCCACAACATGACCATTTATATCTATGAATAGCCGTTCTAAAGTATGTCAGACGAAAATGTGGGCCTGTCATTTTTAATGGCCAGGCGATGAAGGGATTGATTATGATTTGATGCTCCCCAAAATTCATACCAACTCCATTCCAGCAATAGGTTAGCCTTACAAAAGCCTCGGGGACGATCCTTGAAATGGATAGGGCTTAAAATGCCTCATTTATCGAATAAACTGCTGCCATTTATTTCATATGTCGCAAGCATTAGATCAATTCTGCTTTATATGGTAAATTAACGAACATTTGACATTGAGAAATCAGTCTAAGAAGTCTTAAACAAGAAAAAGGCCTCTTTTCTATAATCCAATGATACATCGTGCATACCTAAATTCCTACGAAGTAGGCTACCATCTGCAAATTGTCCGGTAGTGAGTCAGTCCACCCGAGACCTTTCGTCCGCAAAATAAGGAGAACCGTTGGCATTAGAATCTTGATTTTTTGCATGAAGGTCCATTAGGGGACTGTTACCAGCAAGTTCTGAGCTGACTTACTTTTGATGAAAATTTCTGGGGATTTTTGATGAAAATCACTGGTGATTAGGCAGGATTTCAACTTGGGGCTGGGGGATTTCCAAGAGCTCAGTGCGCGTCAGAGTCCTAATGCCTACCCTACTTCGTAGGTCCTGTGACGTTAGTCACACTGCTCTTGTTACACAATATTTCTACAAATAATCTTGTAACCCACTGTTTTTATTTCACGATTTGTGTTATCTTAGCCTTAAGGGGTCAAGCGCGGGGCATACTTTCAAGATGATTCGTCGACTTAAAAGACGTAGAGCACCATGAGAGACATTAGATCATTAGGCTTTCTCACAGAGGGCTACAGGCGACTTCTCTAGGATATGATACAGACTTACCAGGTGTTGCAGCATCAAAATGATCTTAATCCAGACAGCCTGTTCCAAAGGATCTACTCCCGTACTAGAGGGCATAGTAGGAAGCTATGCAAACAAAGACTCGATGTTAGGAAATATGTCTTTGGGCAGAGGATGGTGGACCCATGAAATGGTCTATTCGAGTATATCATGTATATGGTGACAGCGCCTTGAAGTCCAGTTTCAACGTGGCCTCGAAGCATTATCCGCAGAAATTTGAGCAATCGTTCATTTAGTTTGTACAAGTGTCCACCCCGCACCAGGCGCACTACATACAATACTCTTTTGGAAACTGAACTGGATGGGCCACAAGAAGCACTATCAGTGCTTTCTCAACCCTACCAGGCCTTGTGAGGGGGACAGCATTATGCCCCCCCCCCCCCAAATTAACCTTCTGCGCTATCTTTGGCACGGTGAACAATTGAGAGCTGACTTTATAGTTCATCATATTGGGGTCATTTTGAGCCTAGTTGCATAACCCCTCGGACAGAGGATCATGGGTAAATTCAAAATGGCGGACATCATTGTGGGGTATCACAAAAGTGATGTTTTTGGCATTTTTCTTTCAAATTTTATTTCACATCAAATTAATCTTTACTAATTTATCATGTGTTTTTCGGGAAAAAATTACATAAATAAAAAAAATCGAAAAATCTGACAGAAAAATCGACCAATATTGCCTTTTTTGAAAATGATGTCACTGTGGCGTCATCGAAGCCGCCATCTTGGATTTTTTTATTACATTTTCGTGTAGGGCAAGAAAGGGGTAAGAAAAATGCCCCCCACCCCCACATTATGTTCTTTTCGAGAAAAAAAAGCTAAGAAATTAAAGAGTGAACAAAATCTCGATAAAATAGCTTCGACAACATTACGTCACAGGTCAGTCATTCATGTCAAAGCAATCCAAGATGGGGGCTCTGGTGACGTCACAGCGACTTTATATTCCCCAAATTTTTTTTTCGACATTTAGTTTTATAATTTCTTCAGCATTAACTATCAAATGATTTTGATGTACCCTCCTGACAGCCATTTTGAATTTGCCAACGACGCATTGCTTGGAGGGTTAGGTAAATATGTTCTTAAAGGTCAACCCAAACGCTCTGAGGTCAAAAATATAAAAAAATAGTCCTTTCGATTCTGAAAATAATGATATTTTTTTCATAATTTTGTGCAGTCTGGTTGGCGAGATATTGCCGTTTGAAAGGTGAAAATCGCTCTCCTGTCAATTCCAGCTGTGACGTCACGGAGGGAAGCCGTCTTGTATTCTCTATGTTAAAGCCGTATACCACAGTCGTAAGTAGCTGCTTATTTCTGGAGATTTTCGGAGTATCGGGACATCATTTGTTAAATATGCCGCGACGTTGTGTAGTGGGAGGTTGCAGTTTTACTACAGATGACGGTGTTGGTATTCATTTGTGGCCTAAAGACGAGAAAATCGCTGCAAATTGGACGAAATTTGT
>JAVTVY010025572.1:0-10852 GCA_036873755.1 Hanleya hanleyi
GAAGATGAGCCAGTTCTTCGACGTTCTCACCGGGATCGCCGTGCTCCAAGGAGACTAACATATGATGAAGGCGGAAATATGAGCGAATACTTGCATACCACAGTTCATGGACTTTATCCTCAGACCGTAGTCAGCCCACTTTTAGCTGGTGTGTAATGATAACTAGTTCTATGCATCATGGTATTAAATTTGATAGGTTGTATGATCCGAACATTGTAAACCCACAACCTTTTATTATTGTATCTGTAAAAGTTATGCACTGAATGTCATTTCTTTGTGTTGTACCTTATTATCAACCTACCTATCGATGCTCAAGCTAAGCAACATTGATACACATACGAAAAGGGTTAGAATTATGTTTGCATAGATGCCATATTCATGTCTCCGTCATTGACTGGCCAGCAATTTCGGTAGTGCAGTAAGATGGTTCTCCCTGATTCGATGTATAGACTCATTGTAGTTATTGTTGCAAATGTCGCGGACGACATTTATTGTAGGCGGGGCGAGTGTAATGCCCATAGGAATAGGTCACGATATAAGGGGTATATCTTTTCTTTTTATTTGTAATGTCTTCAATCCTAAGGAAATGTTGTACCATCGATCCGTTTCCGGGTTTTATTGTCATGCATAGCGGTTAATGATTTTGGGTCACTGTCGCGCCAAACACGTCACAGCTGATTGTTCTGAAAGCACGTTGTGCGTTGTGCGTTGCGGTCAGGCCGTTAATGCTGGAATAAACCCGTTTTTCAGGTATGTTGACCCTAGAAACTATGTAACATTACAGATAAGGTGTTCCGAAAGTACACTAGAGCGTGTTTGTTACAGTGAAAGCAGTATGATCGATGATTTTCTGGATTTGTAAATACATTGCGTTGTTGTTGTTGTTGTTTTGGCGGGAGTTCGCTCCAGGCTAAGTAACTGTTGCATAACGGCTGATCTGATGATGAGATTCAATGAAAGTATTGAGCAATTGTTTCTAATATTGTAAGAGATACTTATTGAAAATGTAGCTGGAGTTAGAAAGTCCGTTGGGGCGCCTTTTATGTTTATTTCTCTAATGCGCACATGTTGCATGTACTATGACCATAAATTACTCTGAAAAGTATAGAATGAGCAGATAATGCATCCCGTGGTTCTATGAAACGTATGAAACGTATGTTTCATTATGTGAATTGATGTTTTGGCGTAATTTGATGAATGAATGCACTTTATTGCATGTTGAACAGTAGTAACAAAAATGAGTATTCGGCGTCATGGGATTTTACTGTTTTCTCTGAAATTTCATTTAAAGGCACTTTGTTGTAGTTTGAGCTGCCTAAATCAACAGTAGTGGTAAAACAAGCATCCGACGTTATAGGATTTTGCTGTTATCTCTGAAATTTTATTTAACATGTTTAAATGCACAAAATCGCTTCTAGATTTGTATTTGGTTCGCTATAAAGAATAACATTAGTCAGAATAATTGGTAAATCCGATTATACTTTATTTCTCTAAGTTACTGTCTTTATTCAAGGTAAATACAAATATTACACTGTAAAAACATAAAAACACGACACAGCTGATTGTTCTGAAAGCACGTTGTGCGTTGTTTGTTGCTGTCAGGCCGTTAATGCTGGAATAAACCCGTTTTTCAGGTAAAACCAGTCCTTTGTTGTGTGGTTTCTGGGACCCCGCCTAGCGCACCTTCCCATCTGAACTAGACGTATAACAGTAACACCGTTTTTCTTTTTCTGGGATTCATTTCTGTTACGAAAGTAGGGAGAACACATCGTTCTCCTTGCTTATCTCGGTGCAGTAAACTTCAATACTACGGAAGGCAGCACATGACAAATTCGCGTGATTTTTTTTTTTTTTTTCATATTCTTGAAGTTATTGATAGTTGTCGTTGAAAATTCGTGTAACCCCATGACCATAGCGAGAGATTATTACCCTGCCATAGAGATAGAACACTTTGTATAGCCAATACAGGCATATCAAGCCTGACAAGTGAAAAACTACGGAAGCGAGTAAATGCCAATACGTGAGTGAAGGTTCGGTCAAACTTCCGTTTTTTTAAAATATTTTTTCCATATTCTTTACTTCAGGTTCGAGTTCTATAAATGTTCACCATCCTTGCGACGCCAACCCAATTTGAACCCCTGCGCTCTCTTTGGACGCGCTTTTAAATAATCCGTGTCCCTGATTCGCTCAATTTCAAAATTTCCACACCAACCTTTCGACTTTCGCCCTATCACCTCTATTAACCTTTCAACTTGACCTTCTGACTTCATTATTTCGTCATTATTATATATTAAGTGAGTCCTATACCCCCGAGCTACCACTGACATTTTTCAAGGGATGTTATATTCTGGAATTCATTACGAGCTAATAACAGAAAGTAATATTCTTGAACGTTCCCCCCCCCCCCTTTGTTGTTGTGAGAATAACTCTACCAACCAATGTTGTTTCTTTCAAGGGACTTGTTGAATAGCATCTACCAGTACTGGTCTCTTACCACTTTGTTTCCACTTTCCATGCACTTACCATTTTCAATGTGGTTGCATATTCAGAACTGATATGTTAATACCATTTATTAAGGGGAAACGGCCTAGTTTACTTTTGATGTTATATTTGTTATCTGGAGTTACGAACATAACGAACTATTTTCTTTCCGTGCTTCGGTATGCCTATTTCGGAGCTGTAAAATGCAACTGTTTGACCAATCATGGAGCTATAAATCGAAAGGAGGCACTGTTCCACAAGCCAGGACTGACTGGCCAGCGCTCACGCCCGCTGAGCTCTTGTGTTTTGAATAGCCGTCCAGCTGGGCTGCGTCTCTTTCATGTTCAATGTACGATGCCGCTCTCTGATCCTGCGACTCCTTTCTGTTAAATTAGAAATGGCCGGAAGTGAGGTGTCATCATGCGCAGTCTCCACAAATTAAAATCACCAAGTGAAAATTATGCGCATATGTCATGTTTATTTATTTGAAATAATAATAATCACAATATTTGAGTCATGGCTGTATGTCTTATTGGTGCTGAGCTACGGGACTTTGAAAACAGGCTGTCATTTCTCTATCTATATTGTATTTTTTCCTTTTATGCTAACTTCCGCATTTCCAAACATGACCCAAAAATGTGAGCGAGTAGCTATTACTATAGGGAATCGGAAAATCTATGGTTCTTACGGGAGGCTTATCCCGTTCGTGCAAAATTAGTGATTGAAAATATACATATTTCTCCATTTGAAATACATGGTGACTTCTGCCAAACTATGAAAATTGCACACTTTTAATGACAAAATAACCCACTTTCCGCATTTCAAACCGGGGAAAAGTTATGCTTATGTTAAAGATCGTAAACAGATCTATATCCTCGTGTTTAGCATTTCCGGGAGGCTTTACCTCAATTTGAATAAAATGGGATTTAGTAAGCATTACTTCGGCGTTTTCTCTGTATTTGATGCTTCAAAAAGCTATTAAGTAATGACCCGGCGTCCGTTTGTGTATACCCCCATGGGAGCTGATTGCTCGGTGAGTAATCCGCGAATACACAATTGGCAGTGCGATCGTTTAACGGTCGCTTTTGAGATTATAACAGGCCCATTGAATGTTATTGTTTTGCCGTTAGAAGATTTCGATTGCAGGTATTTGTAATCAAGAAAAAGATATTACTCAAGCCAGGACAAATTATTGTCAATACCACAAAAAATATATACATGCGGTGTTCCTCACAATGGGAAAAGAACACTTTTTTTATATGCGAAGGGGTACAAAGACAAAGGAATCCTCCACGCGATTACAATTACAATGTATAATGAACACCTATTTACCAGTATAACCTGACCGATAAACTGACGGACGAAATTGTACATAGTCGCTTCTTCTTCTCTTCTATTTATATCTCCCTCCGCTCTCTCCTTGTTATTTATTTATTAATTATTTATTTTAAAATATAGCGCTTGTAAACATCTTGAATGAACTAAGAAATTACCATGAAATTAGAATAAAACATTGAGTTGATGGGATGCGAAACCCGTATGGGAAGGAGCCCTTAAACTACAATATTAATCAAAATTCAATCCATCTTACAGATATACAAGTCTTGGAATATGAATTACTTATCTGATTTTGTTTTTATATTGCATTAGATCCCATGCTATACAACTTCATTTGCATTTGTAAGCTGAGAATCAGTCATCAAATAAAAGACATTCTTACGGACAAGTACTTCTTGCAAAAATCATTAACCGGGCACGTGTATACGCTCCGTTACAAAATCTGGTTTTCTACTCATGGAACTTCTCATGTTGATAAAATATAATAAGTAATTCAAGTGATCTAAGTCTTTTCAAGACTTCAAAAACTTTTTTTACACAAACTACGCCTGATGGTGATGAACGCAACGGAAGGTTAATTGGCAATAGCCACTTCGAATACACAACGCTTAATAGGTCGACAGCAAGTCCATGGCACGCATGCGCGTGAAATCGAATGCTACCGAATCAACGGCGGACATGGCCGAGCCAGCTATAATCCCTCAGGTTAATCCGCTATACCCTGCTGTGTCGGCATCGTACATTGAACACTTTCATCACCCCAATCTGTGCCTCCTTCCGATTTATAGCTCCATGGACCAATGTAGCAAATAACTTGAATGAATATTTTTTTAAGGGAGGTTATTCCTGAGAATGTTTCATATGTTTTAAATAATGCTTCGGCACGCTTTTTTTGCAAGACCATCCTTTGTATGATTTGCTATGCGAATCAATCATACATTTCGGATAGGTTTTGGGTTATGTCTACTAGTGCAACACTCTTCAAGTTAAATTGGTTCCGGTACGAGAATTTGGAGTTGGTACGTTTGGCGACCATCATATATTTTGATCTTAATTTGTTCATTAATTTTTAGTTGCCAAGTTTCGCGGTACTCGCCCAGATGTAGTTCAACAAGCTGAACCCTGCTGACATTTAATTTTGTGATATTGACAACGCAGGTATACCTGCGTTGTCAATATCACAAAATTAAATGTCAGCAGGGTTCAGCTTGTTGAACTAGCCCAGATGGTCTAGACAGTGATGAAGTCCTTCTGCAGGTTCTGACATATTTACCTAATCAAGTCATCTGCCCATAGCAAATTAGAAAGCTGCTTGTTGTGAAGAGTTTGTTTTTTTTCGGATGGGAATAATAATAAACTCGTACCTAACACTCGAAATGGGTTGTCTCCCATTATGCCATATTAAACATGATAGTAGGGGACACAACCCTGTTTGGAGGTTGACTCGTACCTTATCGTGAACGAGAAATTACGGGATCTCACAGAGAAGATTCCAGGCGTGCACAAGGAAAATATCTCGAATTTTGCTTGTCATTTTGTAATTATATAATCTACTAAGTAGTAAGATGGTACGTATTGTATAATTGATGTCATATGTCGTCCTCATATGTCAATTAGCCTTTTGTATCAGCAACAGTGGTTAGAATTGAGAACACGTGTCTTGACAGGTTCTCCATTTTCACGTGGTTCCGATAACAACAACAACACCGTGCATAATTTCCCAACTACTTTTTATAAGTATCTCAAGCATAAGATAACAAACAGCATTTTGGGAATATAGCAACATGTGATTTTTTCTTGTAGCGCCAATGTCAGTGATAAATACCCATCGGGTTAAGAGTGAATTTACAGATAAACAACAACAATTTGATCTGTGTAATAAATTACGCGTAAGGCTAAACACACATTCTCGTTATGTACTGTCCTGTATAATTGTCAGATAAATTACTGATTATAAACCTCAATTTTCACACAATAGTGTGATAGTTTCCCCAGTGAGAATTGAAATTAAGAATTTATGATGAATCCTCATATTTATTAACATCACATACTATAGCAACCAAGAAGATGCTGGTTGATGTGTTGGGGGGGGGGGTTCTGAAGGAGCAAAGGGGCATACGAAAGAGAGCAGGGAACACAGTCTGAGCCAAGGGGCGGGAAATGTGATCCACGTTGGTGGGGGGCTGAGAGCTCAATAGGCGGCGGGAAATGTGATCTCAGCAGGAGGGAACTGAGAGTTACTTGCTGATGGGTGGTGGTTCTCTCCGGGTACTCCGGCTTCCTCCATCATCCACCCCGTGAGGTTTCCAGGGATTGACCTGGGATGTCGTTAGGCACAACGCAGGTCACAGTAAGACTAGGCCTCCGCTCCTCAGACAGCTTGTCGTAAGAGCGATTAACTGAGGCACCCGTGGGCTTCCCGGGTGTGAAAAGGAATAGGACCCCACCCATGTGGTTCCTGGGTGTGAAAAGGATTAGGACCCAATGTTGTGATATGACTGAAATATAGTTGAAAGCGACGTTAAATCATATCCACTCACTTCACCATCCAAACTGACTGTCACCATATGAGTGAAACAACCTTGCATGTGACATTAAACCGAATCCCTCCCCCTTCCCCCCCCCCCCCCTTGAGAACTCAATGGGGGGGATGCAATCAGAATGAGGGAGCAAGAAGAATGGGAACACCCAACCCTCCCTTTCTTGGGAAGTGTCGGGGCGGGATATTGGACATAGTCTATATCAGACTACTTTGCTCATGAATATGAACAAAATTGTAATAAATTACACTGTGTGTGTGATACCGTACCATTAGGCAGGTCTGGGTCAAGGACTAATTGGGATAATATCCATTGATATATGACCATTCAGAATTTTTGAAAGATAGCTTAGAAAAACGTAAGAAAATATCCAATTTGGGATATCGCATACAGTCCTTGCATTTTGACAGGGCTGATTGTATACTTTAACCTTAAATTAGCCCCAAATGCAAGGGCTGCGCATATATCCCAAGAGGAATATTTGAAGATGCTGGTAGTTTAAGATATAATTTGGATGTATATCCAAATAATGAAATGTAACAGTCAGAAAATTTTGAAAAAAATGGAAAAAATTGTGTTTTTGTGTCAGAACTCCAGTTCAGGGAATGAAATGTTTATTAGGGACTGTTCATTTAATAAGTATAGGGAGGGGGGCATGGTGAGTTGAGGAATAGGAGGACCGAAAACTTAGACAGCCCCAACACTGAGAACTCAAAATCTTGCAACCCTCCCCCACTGGACAGACAGGAAAACTTGAAATTGCCTCCCTCCCCTCCCTCTTCACAATAAACGAACAGTTTAACACTATGAACACAAAATAGCATTCCATTTTACACATTCAATATATACAGCCACCAGCCAATGGTCCACCAGTGAGTGATTTGCATGTATGTTGAGTTTGTGTCGAACAATGTAGCTTTTTTTACCTTGAAAAATGTGATTTTTTTTTACATTTCTTTGGCTCACTATTTTGTTTCTAACAAGGACATGGAGTTCTTGACTGAGTTTTCAACTGAAAATTAAAAATGAGTTTCATTGGATTTAGAAATTGAGTACTCGGATGATTTTTTTTTTGATAAGAATAACCTCCGCACAACACACCAAGAAGTGAGGGAAAAGATATGCGACTCTCCCCACAGTCCAACAACATTTCTTAAAGCCCCCCCCCCCCCCATCAATACCTCTGGAAAATGTGTTACCCCCTTTCCTATTTTCGGACATATTGAATGAATGATCTCTTTATGGACAACGTCTACTATTTCTCAAACTCTGGACTAGCAAAGAAGCCTACTGAACTGGAGTTATATCCTTCAGTTTATCTGTTCTCTGTGAGATATCTTCAATTATATGATGTGGATTGTGGTCAAAGTGGATGTATTGTATGTTAGCTTGGGAGAAAAGCCAAGCCCCATTAATTCAGATTACTATCCGTCATATTCCTTGAAGTGGATTAAATTTAGATACAACATTAGGCATACAGCTACATGTTTCCCATGGTTATCATCTGTCTGTGTTGTTCATTTTAATGTCCTCCGCATTGATCCGGGTCCCGGGTGTGAAAAGGATTAGGACCCAACGTTGTGATATGACTGAAATATAGTTGAAAGCGACGTTAAATCCTATTCACTCACTCACTCACTCACCCCTGCTTTTTGAGCCCAGCATCAGGTCTTGTTTGTTTCTTGCAGGTTTCCCTCAACCCAGTACAGATCTTCAGTCATGGAGTAGAAGAGGAGAAGGCAGAGACTGCCAGACTGGTAGGTTTTATATATCTTGTATATTCATGAGAAAAGCAGATACCTGTCATGAAACAAGGAAATTTGGCTCTGAGTAAATGACTTTTGAGATATTTTGAGAGGGGAGGGGGGATAGATCAATTTATGCATATTTTGTTAAATTTAAATCTTAAAATTCAACGGAGTTTTCCCTTATAATCATGGCCAAGTATCTCTTACCATGATTATTACATTTCATAATATCAGATCTACACATTGAGAGAGATATATGACAAGAAATGTCCAAATCCTAGCCATAATTCTTAGAACATGTAGAAGCAGTGTATTTATAAATGCAATTATGTGTTGATCTGATAATTCCGGCCTCTCACCATTGTTTACAGTCTTCATTTGTCGGAGCTATAGCCATTGGAGACTTGATTAAGAGCACACTGGGACCAAAGGGAATGGTGAGTAGAAGTTCTGTGAAACTTGTTGAAACTAATTTTTTCTTACCATGCTCATTCTTACCATGAAAGAGTTCTTTTCTGCAAAATAGATGCTCTTATGTTTTCATGAGAAACAGCACTGCCGGATTCTCTGACCTGACATCAAATCTTCTTAAAAATTATCATGTTTAAAGTGTTTTCCATCAAATGTTTTATGTGCCATCTCCCTACATGTACATACCCTAGGGCTTTGAATTTTCACATGATAGTGTGACATGTTTGATGTCCATGAAATTTTGGTATAAAGATCTCACCCCTTAGGGAACTGAGCTCCACTCACCACATAACCTCAAAAATTATGAAAGCTTACATCATTTTACACACATAGCACACATCCATTATCCCTGGGGGTAGTGTCCACCCCCAGGAAACTGACACACCCCGCTCCTTGTATCTCCAAAAGTAAATTTCACTCCACGCCATAACCTCAGATATTCGGACAGCTTACATCATTGTAATCTAATGGGACACATCCATTACCCCTGGTGGGGGGAGGTAGGCTACTCCCCACCTCCAGGGAATTACGCCCCACCCTCTATCTCCTGTACTAATCCTTGCTCTACCCCATATATTTCGAAAACCTTACATCATTTTACGCTTTTGGGACACCTCCACCTCCAGGAACCTAGGCTCCTTCCTCTGATATAAACCTCGACCCATCTCATATCCTCATATATTCTGAAGCTTGCATCATTGTGCGCATATAGAATACATTAATTATCCCCTGTGGGGATAGTTCCCATCTGCAGGGAGCGCTAGACCCGCTATCTCCACAAGCCCGTAGACTGGTTTGGCAACGGGGTGGTTCAGTAGAGAATATTGCTGAACTCCTAATGCCTTGCTAGGGGGGTCGGGGAAAATTTAGATGCCATATGGCGCATTTTGACAGCATATTTTCGACATCCGCCAACTGCAATTTTTCGATTGATAAATTCAGTATATGACTATAATCGACTCGTGTGAATGATAATCTTGTCGACTGGGAGATGGTTAATATTCAACTATGGGAAACCGCTTTTGATCAAGATTATTATCATTAACTCCTCACTCCGGTGTGGTGGCTAAGAGTGTGCGGGGATAACTGTCCCGTTTCCTATCTTTTTATTGAGTGAAGACTGTCCTACCTCTGGAGATATCTGGAGAAGAGTGTCCTAGCTGTGTTAGAAGATAGGAGCCGGATATTCTTAGCCTCCACACCGGCCTGCCGATATATGTGTGCCACTTCAGTTCACACTTGTTACGATCTGGTAAAGAGATGGATAAATCACGCCAAAAATTCCTCCGATTCAGCCATCCTATTATCAAGAAACTGGCCCATGTTTATTACTGTATATTTCGCCGCTATCTGTCATAAAGAAAATATGTCAACCACCTGACTTGATCACGTTAAGAATAACATTCTTGCAGCTTTTCACGCTAATCACTGAACATTAAACTGCGTTAATAGCAATATTTTTACGCTAATCACTGAATATTAAATTGCGTAATTGATCATACGAACCTGAATAATTGTTTCCAACGAGCTGTGAGGATTGTAGCGTAACTGGACTATCTATTGAACACGTAATGGGAGCTGGATTCCAAATTGCAGAACGAAGTGAGGTACCGGACTCGGACTAGAGGTCCGAGGCGAAACAACATAACACGATATACTCTAGATCTATTTTTATTCAGGTCAATGTTATCTATTTATAATTTGTTGCGAGCTGGCGGCCGTGTCCAAGGGCCTTGGGTGCGGGTCCTTCCGTGCACTCTGATTTTTTTTTTTCCCCAGCAGCGGAACTCGGTCTCCTCTGCGAGGGGGGGGGGGGGTGCGTACGAACCCCCCCAGCCTACAAAGCCTACAAATTCTTGACAAATACTATAACCGTGTATATTCTGAAAGCTTACTTCAATGAACACTTATAGGACACATCCATTACTCCTGGAGCAGGGGTACTCCTGGAAATGGGCCCCTACCTCGATCGCCTGAACTAAGCCTTACCACACCCCATGACCACCTATATTCTGAAAGTTTACATCATTGTACACTTCTAGGATGCTGAACTGCAACCATCACATACCAGTTTATTCACCAATGTTAATACTAGACTAACTGTATATAGTCTATGCAGCATGTGAGCCCTAAATGCTTTATTACTTCTCGTTTGCATTTAATTTTGAGTTACGGTACATAATTATGTAGAATTATTGATACTTCATTTGTACAGGACAAGATCTTACAAGGGATGGGTAGAAATGACACAATTCAGGTGACCAATGATGGAGC